>MU380228.1:13292-164752 GCA_022495085.1 Xylaria sp. FL1042
TTTAAATAAATTTTTTTATATTTAAATTTTTTTTTTTTTTTTTTTTTTTTTTTTTTTTTTTTTTTTTTTTTTTTTTTTTTTTTTTTTTTTTTTTTTTTTTTTTTTTCTGCCGCTTTTTTTTTTTTTTTTTTTTCCTTTTTCTTTTTTTTTTTTTTCCTTTTTTATACTTATAAACCTTTTAAATATAAAAAAGCTTTATGCTTAGTTTTAAGCTATATTAAAAGCTTAATAAATTTGCGCTAAATAGTTTTTAATAAAAGTAGTAAATATATTAGCTAAAGTTTAATAAAAAAAAAAAAATGCTATATACTTTTTAAAGCAAATAATTAAAAACAATAAAAATAAAAACAAAAAAATAAAAAATAATAATATTAATATTTTAAAAAAGTTAACATTATTTTTTAAATAAATAAAAATTTATTTATTATTATATTAGCTAAAATATTATCTTTTTATATATATAACTTAAAATAATATACTATGCCTAGCCTTTGCTAAAAAATATATTTCTTTAATATAACTCCCAAGTAAAAGGCCTTTATAAATTATATAGGTGGCTTACTACTAATATATCGCTAATATATGTACAGGGATGCAAAGTGGATGCTGGCCATTATAGTCGTTTCTCATGGCCATTTTAGGTGGGCTACGATCCCCGTCCACGATTCCACCCAAGCTTTCTCCAGTCGACATGCAGTGGCTTGAGCCTAGCCTACATAGGTAGGGTAGGTAGGGGTACCTGAACTCCTACCTAGTAGGCTACGGGGCAACGGTACCTGTGAGCTAGTGTACTTACTTAGTATGTAGGTATGGCGGTACCAGTGCCTGGTCAAAGGGGCTGGTGTTGTTACCTACTCCACCCACAATAAGGTACTAGTTATACTGAAAGTAGGTACTTACCTACCTAGGTAGGTATCTCTAAAGAGCATAAAGAAAATTCAAAAAATTCGGTGCGAAATTGACAGGCGCAACGGTCATCGCATATTTTAGCTTGTTTTTACAGAATATATCAATCTGTGGTTGATATCAACGACCTTAGTGAGGTCCAGGTACTTCGCTAGTGGTACCTTTTAGAGGTTTAAATTGTAGAGGACCTGCCGCCTCCTCCACCTTGATACATGCATGGTCCGTGCTCTCAGGAGATGAGACCCACGAAATCAAGCTCCCGATTGGGCGGTCACTATCGACAACTCACACTGGAAGGAAGAGTAGGCCACATCACCATCACATTCCTGAGATGGATAAGAAGAAATAATTTTGTAAGTCATGATGCGGATAGGCATGAACATGTACTCCGTGTGTGTCCATCATTTGACATTTTCGAGAAGCATGTAGGTAGTGAGCGATTTGCGTTCCTTTTATTTTTTTTTCTTCTAGGGGGCGCCGAATTGCGAAAGATTATGCTCTCACTATATTCAGATTAATAGCTTATGCAATTATATCCAGCCTGGCAAATAACCCCGAATAATCGCTAAACCGACAAATGTGAGTCGAGCTTTTCTGATTTCCCCAACACAACTAGCAAGTGAGTACCTACCTACCTGGTGGGTGGCCATCATGTCGGTTTTGAATGTTCCTTCCGGAGTATCTGCAAAGTATTACGCTGTACTTTTTAAGGTTCAGTTGCATCTTTTCCGATGAAACGCGGGAGAAGGCATTTCTTGTTTCAATGGCAACTCAGTAACGGGCCAAGGCAAGTGCAGTGCAAATAATAACACCCTACTGCACACTAACTACATGGAGCCTTGAATAAGATACTCAGCAGTATCGATGCCTCTCGTCGTCACGATGTAGTCGGGATGAAGGCTACCTAATCAAGGAAGAAGCCGGTATGCGGATATGCTCGTGTTCAGAAAAGACAGGCTGATGTGAAGAGTGCAAAAACCACAATCCTCGTATACCAGCAGGGGACCCCTGCAAAAAGGGTAGCTCCCCTGTAGCGTATTGTATACTAAGTAGGTATAGTCTACTCGTATGTACCATCATGGATAGGTATCTTAACACTACATATGTAGGACACGTGACACCCATCTTTTGCTACCACGTTCATGTAAGAAGGTTCAACCATACATAAAGTATCCAGCTAACGTAGATAGATCGATCTATCTAGGTACCTCTTTAAACTAAAATCCAATGGGCGAACTCGGCTTCATATCTAGGCAACAAAACCTATGATAAGGGCAAAATTCAGGGTACACGGCTCGTCCATCGTTACACCATTGGTATACAACCCAACAAATCCTACTCCAAGCTTGGCAACGGAATCCAAGATTGACTGCAATCATGCCATGTCTTGATCTCCTCTTCGTCAGGTTCCATGGTACCATCATGCTTCAACCACTATGCGCGCATGTGCTTTGAATGCACTGGATTCGCAGGGATAAGCCATGCCAACAAACGGGCTTCAAGCCGCTCTCACCGACCGGGCCGCTGCATTATCGAATATATTTAGAGAACATGGCTAAATACCTATATTCGATAATCATGTAGGAAAGAGGGAGAATAGCGTATCACTCTGTCGCTAGTGTATAACTTGCTCACAGTTCCTCAGCGCATATTCAATCTAGCCCTTCCAACCCTCGTGCAATCCTTGCAAAAACATATCTGACAGAACGAAAACTGTCAAAATAATCAAAGTACGCAATAGCATGTTAACTACCTAAGCTCGCTTCATATGCAGTCCACACTCGACAGGGTAGGACACAACGAACTGTTTGTTAAGAAACGCACTATCTACTGACTAGTACATGACAAGTCTGAGTTGCCATGTTGTGCAACCTCAGATAGCCGCCGCCGGCACCACGATATGTCAATAGCACCAGACATGTCCCATTATGAGGGGGTTATCTGCAGCCAGTCCCTGAGGCACCCGGCGCCACCGAGAATCATAGCCGTTCGATCGCCCCACTATTCTTATCACATTCTACCGTTCGACTCAAGGTATAAATATATATGGTAGCGACGGTAATTCCTCTTCTGCAAAACATTGCTTATTCTCTACGCACGCGTAACCCTTCTGTTCTTCTGATTCGTGCATTCATAACCCAGATCTAGCACCAGACAGACATGATTCATTATCTAAATCTTATTGCTAACTGCCAAATTGCTAGAGCTTAACGTTAGGACACGCATTCCGAAGATTACACATACATGATACACCTCCTACGAGAAATCATTCGAGCTCTATTAAGCTCTTTCAGGTAACATGAGGTATTACCTAGAGAATTTGTGTTCCGATGACCTGCCTGCATACGTAAGTACTTAGGTAATAACCCTTGACACACGAGACAAACACGTGTATGAGAGTTGGTGTGCATCATAATGACATTATATACTACCGAATTATCATGAATTAAAAAACCAAATTATAGTCTATATAAGTAATTGTACCCGGGTCCCTTTCTCCAATGCCTTTAAACGCCGCCCAATACCGAAACTCTAGTTCTAACCCCCACCTATAATCATCGACACCATAACCCTCTGTCGAGCCGCAGCTTAACTACATATTTGCATGCCAAGTGTTCATTACGCTATTACTCTGAAACCGCAAACTTGCTCATGCTCCTGAGCCTGGCACCAAAGATATATAATGTCCAGATACCGATCACACCAACGACACTCAACCCACCTAACAAGCTATTGCCTCGAGCAACGCCGAGATCCTCGAATAGGGGCGGAGCGAACAGCACAGCGGCGAACGCGAGCGCAGAGCGGAAGAAGTCGTTGCCAGCGAACAGACTAGCGGCGTACTTGGGGTAGCTCAAGGGCACGTAGACAAAGATACACTGGAACACGACGAAGACGGTGGCGCCGTACAGCGTGATGCCCGCCGTAGGCGCGATCCAGTGGATATCGGGGCGCGCGGTCCAGGCGAAGACGAAGAGGCCGAGCGTAGGGCCCACGGCGGCCACCAGCGCGGGCACGAGGCGCGTCTCCGGCACGGGATCCCCGAGGGCACGGATGCGCGGGTTCATGTAGAAGTGGATGTAGGAGGCGTAGACGACGGCGCCGAGGAGACACGCGACGAGGATGGCGAGGAAGACGAGGCCGATCTGGCCCGGCGTCAGCCCGTAGTACACGGGGTACACGAGGGGGAAGCTCTCGAAGAACGAGTAGTACGTCGCGTACACGACGGCCGTGTACAGCTGCACGAAGAGGATGGCCGGGTCCTTGACGGTGATCTCGAGCGGCTTGATCAGCGCGTCGACGAAGATCGCGCGGCTCGTCATGTCCTTCTGGTCGATCTCGGATTGCGACATGAAGGCTGGGTTGCCCGTCAGTCGACGGAGGCGCTCGGCGCGTTGCAAGAGGAGCGTCGCTGAGGATGTCTCGGGCAGGAAGGCGAACATGATGGGGAAGATGGCGGATGCGGCGAAGAGGATCTCCAGGAGGGACCATCGCCAACCTAGAACGGGCACCGAGAAGCCCGATAGGAGGGGCCCGATCGCAGGACCGCAGTAGCCGGCGCTCACCCACGCGATGAGTGCGTAGGGCAGGTGCATATCGTTGTACAGATCGCCCAGCGAGGCGCCGCCGTTCGCGAGACAGGGGGAGCCGAAGAAGCCCTGCAGGAAGCGCAGGACCATGAGACCGGGGTAGTTCGTCACGAGCGCCGTCGGGATCGACAGGATGACGAAAGCTAGCATAGTCCAGAAGTAGACGGGATTCCGTCCGACGTTGGGGAGCTCGCTGAGGGGTGACCAGAGCAAGGGACCGACGCCGTAGCCCAACACGAACAGGGCGAGGCCTAGGGATGCTTCGGTGGCGTTGACGCCGAACTCCTTCGCCACGCCGGGTTCCGAGTTGATGTAGATGGCACTCGATGTATACACGACAAAGGTGTAAAGACATAGGACGAGGGCGACGAGGACGCGGCGCAGATTCGTCCAGTTTCGCGGGTTTTCCGGGTCATCTGTGGAATACCAGTCTACGAGGATGGTGCCGTCGGCGGTCCGGCGAGGCGCGATTGGTATTGATTTCACCTTCTCGATTGCTCGCTCGATATCGTCCCGAACATCTTGTTTTATATCCGAGAGTGTCTCTGCCGGACTCTCAATCTCAGTTGAACTGACGTCCTCAAATGACGATAATGTCCCGTCTCCTTTTTTGGCTTCGGCTTTCTCATCGTCGGTGCATAGGGTAGATGCGTCAGAGGGATAGGTACACGACGGTGAGTACTTGTCTTTGCTGGCGTTCACAACCCTGAGCCACTCGTCTGGAAGCCGGAAATCTGCTTTCTCCTCTGGGTACTGAAGAACATGATTATGTGTGACGAAGCGGACAAATTGTCCTAGTGGTGTATCGCGTATGACAGACGACATGGTTACGTCTGGTGATTTCTCAACACTAAGTTGAGTTTTAGCCTTATTCAAGACGTCGCGTATCTGTAAGAGCCTAGAAGGTAAATTTATCGATTTCAAACTGCAAAGGCTTGTGGGCGACTCCGGCCAAAAGCTTAGTTAAATGTTACGATAGTTAGACTACTGGTCACTTCAAAACATCGGCCTACTCGTAGGAATGCCACAAATTAATATACTCAATTGGTAGAATTTGATATGACTAAAAACAAGAGGGGAACATCTCGTTTCCAAGATCACTAATTCCATCTTTGCTTCAGAGTCTTTGTGCTACAGAATCATGAGGAAGATATGGATGAGAAATGCTCATGGTGGTTTCAAAGCGAAACTCGGTGGTGAAATATTTGCACACGGCGATTACCAATCCAGGAGTTGATCAGAAGAACCTGATTGGCTGTGGACCTCTTGTGTGATTCAGGGTTTACAGGGTAACGGCCGTAACTACTAAAGTAGTACATGGATAGCGTATAAGAGTTGCCAATATGACAGAAACTGTCGATCTGAATATAGAACCTAGATGCATTACATAGATATATCTATCTACGCCAATACCTTCAGACTAGCAAGAACGCCGGCATGGTTCACAAGGTGACTGACCTCCCTAGGTAGTTGAGTCTATTGTTGTAAGGGTGGTGTTAGAAACAAGACGTGGGCTCGCGCATTTTGATTTATATTCCTTTATCTAACCTAGGCTAGTTTGAAGGTACGGTCGTATCAATGTCTTCAAAGGAATGGAGGTGGGTTCATCCGTAGACCTATGCTCAGTCATCGACTTTACCAATCTGACTGGGTAATGTCACGTGTCAGCTGGGATTTTGGACGCTAGATTCGTGCTAAGGGATGGGGGATTTCATCTAGTGTATGTCTATGTCTATTAGTCATTCTGGTCATTATCCTGACTCCCAAATCCTCTCCGATCATTGTAACCTCGGCCCTGCACTTCAGCTACTTGCATTAATCGGAACACGTTGATCAAAGCGGTAACGCACAAAGTAGGTATGTGTATCAATGGATATGAAGTATGTACAATTTAATTGGAATTAAGAATATTTTAAGCCTACGATTTCAAGGACGGTACTCGGACTCGTTCCTAAATATCGTGTGACGACTGGATTCTACGGCCCTTGTCATGACCCTTTATCGCTGACCATCCGTATTATTATGTCAGCTTTTTGTTCGGTCTGGCGTGCCTAGAGCATGAACCTTTTATTGGGGGCCGGCAATGTTGTCGAATGAGCGATGTCCAACCGCCGAGTACTGTATGTTGTAGTTAGTAACTGTTGTCTTGAGAGCGTAATGTGTGAATGTTTTTAGAGCTAGGTGGAAAAACCCCAACGGGAAGAAGAGGGAGAGTGGGAAGAGAGAAGGTACGTACCCCAGGAACGAAAGCATCACCCCAAGGCTGGAGCCAAGTATCTGCAAATCGATTCTCGTTAGCATATCCGGAGACAGTAACTAGTAGATCCGGGAAACAATTAGACATTCACGGAAAGCTTACCCCAAGTAGTCGCAGGCTTGGTCGCGGCGAGCCAGACGAAGGTCTTGTTGGTGCCGGAAATCAGCTCGGTCTGCGGGAATGCCTTCGCGACGGCATCATACGACGCCTGTGAGACTCCGTTGACAGGGCCGTTGTAATCTTGAGAGATACTCTGGACGATCACGGCTTCCTCGAGCTCGAAGTAGTCGACGATGCTGCCAGAGCCGTGCAGGGCGATGGCTTGGAAGACCTTGCGCACACGGTCGGGTGCCCACTACGACGATAAGAGTTAGTTGTTGCTATTCGGGGGTTGTAGTCTGTGAGCGTTTAAGAAAACTTCGAGAAGAACTTACGTATTTGCCAATGGGGTGCTCGCTCAACCATGTGCGAGCGCCAATAGCTCCATCAACCTCGAAGCGCTTGTCTGTGCTGACCCAGCGGGAACCAGGGGTCATGTCCCAGCCGAGATCGTGTAACATAGTTGCGACGGCGTGAACCTCGAGATCAATCGATCTCCTCAGTGTCGCATTGGCGTTGATCATGGCGGCACCAAACAGCCACGACCGCATTTGATGCGAGTACAGGTAGTCTGGGAACTGCTTGATGAACGCCTGGACATCGCGAACGATTGGAGTATCGATCACCTCAACTCCAGCGATCTTTGTCATCCGTTGCCTGGTGGTGTAAGCAGCCGATACGGCTGTCCCCAAGGTCAAAAGAGAGAAAAACTTCATCTTGACAGATTATTCGGCTTCGAGTAGTGTTCTAGCAAAGCAAGCCACTGACGTATAGACAAAGAAGGGGAGGATGGTGATGAGGATGATCTTCCACTTAGCTTTGGAATGAATGTTCGAGAACCATTTATATACAACTCTTGTGCTCAGCGATTATCTCCTAGACCGGGAGATAAACTGATCGTTGCATTTTCCATTACAAATTTCCCAATACGAAAGCCTGGTGGAAGCATCTCACAGCATCTCATCATTATCATTATGTTCGTGATGATATCTCTTCTGCTTCAATTTGAAATCATGACAATCAGATAGCCGGTCAAATTTGACATCTCGCCGAAAACTTGATCATGGATCCTGGACAACCATGGATTGTAAACTGTTGGGTAAAATGTGCCACATATCAAATCACTCGCCACATACATACTTTGATCATCTAGATGGGCGTAATGGCAGGTCGGCAGGGAGCCTCAATGCTTATACTAATTAGTACACGAACACACATCAGTCTGAACTAAGCCCCAGGATTCGACCAGGACTCTCCGGATCTTCTCATTGTCTAATAAGCTAGCCTGGCACCTTAATGTAAGCACGGGAATCACCGATCAACTTAGATAGAGCTAGCCAAGCAAGTATGTAATTATGGTACTGCTCCATGCGAATCGAGGAACGTTAATCAAGCTTTCGCCAATCTATCTGGGGTGGACAAACTCATGAGTCTATTAAACATATTATTTAGGTAGTTAATTTGCCAGTGAAAAAGCGTAACCTAACTGCTACTGTAGATGATAGCGCTCGGGAATGCTATTCTCACACGATAAATCCGACACTTCAAATCCAACACCTCCGATCTGACACCGGCTTCATCGGCTGTCAGCAAATACCTAGCAAATATGGTTAAGGCTACGAGATTTGTGTGTCAAATTAAGATACTACCCATTCACCGACAAGTAATACACTACACTACATAGTATCTGTCAAAACCAGTAGGGTCTGAAACAGACAAACATACTTAATCAACTTCAAAAGCCGAATTAATACACTTATTATGACTACTACCCATACTGCCCAGTTAGGGAAATGTGACAAGGCACGGCAACGGTGCCGATCACCATTGCGAACGTTTAGACGATGGCCTATGGCTTAGCTGCAAGTGACCGGAGCTAAGCGAGGATGCATGTCAGGGATAAGTCCCGAATGAAAGCAAGGGGTGGTACCCTCTTCTTTGGAATACATCTTACCAGTAGTATCGTATTATACCTCTGGACGCTTTAAAGATCTGCGCTAGATATATCCCCATATACTAACCTGCAAACACCGAAGATGAGAATTACAAACACATTAGAAATAAATACCTCGGTGTGCTTTTTCTATACGCCGTACGTATGGTGGCCAATGAAATTGTAACTTTAGTTAAGAATTTTACTACACTAGTGCACACTATAAGCAAGGCATACCTATATTAGACAACAGTCAACCATAGCTTTTAATACGGAATCAAAAGTATTACCCCTGTTGTCACGTAGGGACTTCAACATATGGTATGTTCGACATCGAATATCTCCATGACTTAGGGTGCTAGGTTTAAAAAGTAGGTGTGAGATTGTGTAGGTATCAATTCTGATCGGGCAAGAGCGCCGAGCTAGCATAGGCTTCTCTATCATGATCAACGGGGAATACAATATATACTATACAACAGGATAAGGCTAGGATAACTCCATTATCTCAGGTGGAATCCCATATTGTGCCCCCATGGACACCAAAGATTTGATATTATCTTCACCAAAGAGGCGTCGACGATGACATTCTTCTAGGATATCCCTAAATCTGAGGTCATTGCTTTGAATGCATCTCCGAAGAAGAGTTAAAGACGAGTCCTTGCTCATCCACCATGCCTCAGAGCCAGCAGGAGCACTAGCGCGCATAATTTCTAGATAATGAAAAGCCATTTCATAGTTATCTTGTATCGAACAGATTCGGATCAAGTGGTCGAGTACAGACTTGGTCGGCTTTAGAGAAAAGGCCTCCATCTCGGCTAGGATGAAGTCCATAGACTTCTTTTGCGTGCAGTGCTGGAGCAAGATGTCGAAAGTTTGGATGTCTGGGCCGTTTATACAAACTTGGCGAACAGTCCTATACAAATCGAATGCAACCCTAAAGCCCCCGTGTATTGCAGAGGATTCTAAAACCACATTGAAAGCGGCCGCTGGAATGGTATGCTGCCCCTTCAGTTCGTGGAGGATCTCAAGTGCTTTATCCGTTAATGTCGACGATTTACGGAGCATTTGGAATATTGGTCGTGTACTAGATAGGTCGGGAGAGAGGCCTGCCTTGGCCATGATACAAAGGATAGTAAGTGCCCTTTGCAGATCATCTCGCACATAAACATTAATAAGCGCCTCGTAATGATGCATGCCCAATTTCAACCCCCGCGTGGAGAGTTCTTGGATTGTGCTCATGGATAGCTCTGTATCTCCATGCATTGATGCTGCATTTAGCACGTTCAACACCACGCCATCAGGTGGGTGGAAATGGCCAGGTGTAACGGAGTGGTCCCAAATAAACTTGATACCGGCGTGGAAGGCATCCCGACTGAACACGTCCAGTAGAAATTGCCAGACATTTAGAGATGGAGGAGATAGCTTCAGAACATCGACTAGTCTTTGACGGTGCTTAAGTATGGCAAGGGTCTCTTCATGGAAGCCTAGTTCTCCAAATGTGTAGAGGAATAGATCGAATAGCCACGGGGGTACGTTGATGGGGCTTCTATTTAGTTTCTCTAATTTGCAGAGGGCAAGCTCGTATTGACCTTCTCGCAGAAGGCCAACAATAATGCTGACTTCGGCAATTGGTGTTAGATTATACCATCGGTTCTTCATGTCGTGCAGTACCTGAGCGCGGAGAACATAGTCGGGATGAACGGCTGTCACCTGCAAGCTCGGGTCAGCAACAGTGGATAGTAGACATGGGCTGGCAGCCTCACCTCCAGGAGAGCTTGGTATATCTCTGGTGTTGGCGGTATGTTGTGTTCGTGCAATTCTTTGAGCAGTTGCATGGCAGTCTTGGCAGAGCCGTACCGCCTGTCGACGTTCGCTTTGATCAAGCTCTCGTAGAGAGCTGCATTGGGGCTTTCTCTCCTCTCTTTGACGAGATACTCAACGAGTCGTATGATGGAGGAATACGAGCCCTCGGCATCTTGCAGCTCCTTCAAGGCGGCGTAGATATCGCGGGTCGATGTCTTGCTTAGATCGTCATCGACGGGACCTGACTCCTCGAATATACCACCCGAGATCCAGGGGCTTCGTCTTGCGAGTCGCTTTAGGTAGGCCGCGCGCGACTCATTAGGCCACTCGCTCTGCTCGTCCTCATGCTCGAGTTGCGCGGCAGTGTGATCGTGTAGTCGCCGGCATTGCTGCTGCTGAGGGTACCTCGGCCGAGTGCTGCGATTGGCGAATGAAGATGCGCATCGCATGCGAGGAATACGCCATGAGTTGAATGGCTTGGAGAGTGATACGGTGTCAATCGATGGGCATAGACATCGCCAAAGTCCGTCGATAACAATGCGGTCTCCCGGCATGAGTAAGGTCGCGGCCGTCGAGGCGCAAAGTGGCACCGCGCAAATTCGAAGCATCTATGTTCACGCGCCGACAATATTGCCGTATAAAAAAGTACGACCAAATAGCATCGCGGCAGTAATTACACCTTTCCGCAGGTGACAGCCAGCTGAAGAACAGGCCTAAATTAATGGACCATCCACCACATCTGGTGTAAGTGGCTTAGGTACTTAAAGTAATTAGAGTAGGCCTATATACCCCAGGTATCCAAGTAGGTATAAAACCTACGGATTTCTTCTAACAATTGCTTATAAGTTTAGTGAAACTACAAGGTACCCTTTTGAAAGCCGTTGATATTCAAAAATGATCGCTTTCAGATCTATACCTACTGGGTTTAGTATGATACCTAAAGTACCAAAAGACGTGTCGCATAAATTACATGTAGGTATATCTATAAACAAAGGCAAGCAAGCAGGCCGCTCTGAAGTTTAACCGTTATATTGTAGCACATCCTGATTCACATGTAGGGAAGCATCATTCATGTTACAAATTCGGTCGTCAAATCTTGTTTGCTTCATTGTTCGTGGCTTTCATCTAGATATGCTCTCCTTGCACAATGTCGCGCTGAACATGACTGCCACTTTACTTTCCCAGTGTTCCTTATCAGAGTTCTGTCTCGTTAGATTTAATCGTGAGAACCGAGTACCCTTTGATTATTCTAGCAAGGTTGCCGACGAGGCCCGGGCCAATCCTTGGACGCCACGAACCAACTACCTCCTGATATTGCACCTCTTCATGTCGGGTATATTGCCATATGGGCGGGCTTAGCGCCTTCAGTTTGCCGGGTTCAGGAGGTGCCTCATTGGAAACAACTATAACTCCGGAGTGGCTTCCACGAACTTGTTCTGCTGTAATTTCGAGTTCATGCGTCCGGTGAAGCGCACAGAAGATGGAATGGTCGTTCCACTCAAGCTCCTCGGCCTCTGCCCCGTCCTCTACCCTGGCCACGACCTCCTCGGCCTCTATCACCTCCCCTTCCGCCGTGGTCTCCGCGTTGTGACCCGTGTCCACCGCGACCACCTCTGAACCCACCGCCCTGGGAATGTTGTTGGTCCTTAACAAGGTCGATGATTTCGTCGGGGACTCTCAGGTATTTTATCTATCGAGGAGGGTCAGCAAGAGCTGGTTGTATCGCCGGAATTAGAAGGCCGATGCGTACGTTGTTACCCTTGACGTAGACTTCAGGGAGCCGGACGAACTTGTCTGCTTCCTAGGTACTACAAGGTTAGCGATTGTATTCCACACCATTTGTATGTCAGGAAGCAAGGCCATACCGGGCTTGTCTGTACCACTTCTTTGAGGGTTAAGTTCATCCAGGTGTCGCATTGAACTAAATGGCCATTGAGAGTCTCGCCGTTCTTTAGCTCGACGAGCATAGGGTGACCCTGGGCGGCGTTTAGCAGCCCGAGGGGCAACTAGGAGCGAATAACATTAGTTCATATACGACTAAACCGAACGTGGAATTATGACCCATACCATAATGCCTTTTCAGTTGCGCCTTGAGTGATATGCGATAGCGCTGCAACTTCGAGAGGCGGATGTATCTTGCGTGGGGAGCTTCCAGAATCGATTATTTACAAGTACAAGGCTGATGCAAGCCTGGGGAGCTGAAGAAGATAGTGGGGTTGACCCATTACCACCTACGCTGTAAGTCCACTAATGTACCTGGCCTAGCCAGGTATCTCCTACCTAGCCACACTACAACAGAGAAACGACATACTTGTTATAGTAATAGTCTCTAGCTTAATACCTTTTCATAAAAATGTCCGTCGTCTTTGCTCTTATTGGCTTTCCATAGATCCTCATTATCGAATGCAATATCATCTGCTTAACTCACCTTAGTATTCTCTAGGTGTGAGAGAAGATTCAAGAGGTCCATACTAAAGTCCGTTCCCGCGATTATTTAATGCTGCGCCACGGGACTCGGGCAGGCAAGGTTCGGAATAAACCGCAAAAGTGCATACTACCTTATAAGTACTACGTAAGTACTCGGTATAGTGGAGTTCCACACAGCAGCTAACCTAGGTACCTAGGTACTGTATTTACGCTCAGTTACCTCTCTGAATACGCATAGATACGAGATACGGCGTTGCGCTGCGCCAGCTCCAGCTCCAGGACAGCGCACCTGCACCTACCTACCTACCTACCTACCTACCTACCTACCTACTTAGTACCTAACCTAGCACAACACCGCATCACCTCTTACCCAGCACAGCCCGCTTATAATCAGGCAACCGTTTTGTGTCCCTTCTCCCCACCATCACCTCACCACAGCGCTGTAGATAGATTTCCTTTTACTTCGTACCTCTCTCAACGACCCTACCCACCCTCATCGTGGCGGTTACGTAGTCTTGCCACGTTAAGGCAGTCCCCTCCTTCTGGTTGCCTATACTGTTTTTTTACTTTGTATTCTTTTGTACGGTTTGCACGATCATTACTCGCCTGCCTGGTTCACGATGCTGGGCCTGGGCAAGGCCACGGTGTTGCTGGCGCCCGTGCTAGAACTGGTGTTGGCCGCCGCCGTACCCACCAGTGTCAGTCATGGCAGTCATGGTAAGAAGATGATAACATTTCGGCCTATGTATGGCCTGAGTCTCGTCCTCCGTGTTGACTGTTCGTCTTATTAAAGTTATTATTCCGTCGAGTTCCTTACTCACGCTTGAATTGGCCGGAAACTCAAACAGTGGCCCTCTTCGGCACACAGTGAGTCACTGTTTCCATATCCAGTAATCTATTGTCCACCAATAGCCATTCAATTTAATTCTATCTTCAGGCTCTTGACTTGCGCATCTTCGAGTCGGCTACTCCTTGCGGTCCGGGAAACGTCACTCTCAATGGAGAGCTACTAGATCAAAACAGCTCTGGACATGGGTCAGGGTCTTTCACTATAGAAAGCGGCAGCGTACTTGGTGCTGATTGGGAATTCACTTGCGTGCAAGATTCACAAGCTCTATTATTGTCCGTTCGAATTGTTTCCGTCGATGATCAAAATGTCGATGATGATATTGTATTCGCTGTTCAGTTCCAGCAGACAGCGCCGGTGACCGTCTCTTACGTCGGTGGTGCCTCCATGAGGTCAGAACTGTTGTTGGAAGAATCCGATTCATCTAGCAATCCGCATCCGAGTCTGGAAGATGAGCTGGCCGAGCTGGAGGTGCTTAGAGAGCAACTATTTGCACTTGAACACTCTATCGCCTTAAAAGTTACCCACATCACTGACACCTTCAACTTGGGTCGGCCCGAGGAAGTACTACTTTCCGATTGTAGCAGCTTGAAATGCTTCTTTGGTACGATATACGACCGGGTGAAGACCATGGCTAGTAAGGTGTATCATGGCGGTCATGGAAGGACGAGTCAACTTGGAACCACCAATTGGCCGTCAAGTCATGGCGGTCAACGCCCTCTGGAAGAGATTGATGGAGAAGAACAGCGTCCAAATAGCACCCCTTCGCCTCAAGCGCCAGCACGAATTAGCAGCCAGAATAAAGTTGGAGGACTAATGTCTGTAGCTAATATGGGCAATGGCCAACCTCAGCGCCCGCTTGCTAACGCTCCCGTAAGTTCTATCGGTAAATGAAGTTAGGATCGCATTGATTAATGATCAGCAGCATCAAATTCGACATATATTGGTCTTGGTTGCAGTGGTTATGGCCGTCGCCATCAATGTCACTATCATGATCCTTATGTTCCAGTGCGTGAGGCTTCTACGTCAGCGCCGTAAAGCTCGATGGGAGAAGCGACGCCGTCAGCTACGTGAATCCCGCGCTGCCTGCAATGCACTCGTTGCAACCAAATACCTGGATCTAATCCAGTGGCTTAGAGATAGCCTTGGGCGTGAGAGCATTGAAGATGAAGAAAAAGATGCCATTATGCGACGTATGCACGAATCCGACAGTGATGACGAATCATCGGATACCTTGTCTATTAGTATGGAAGAAGAGATCGCGCAGTTCCGTGCTGCTGCCGGCTTTGTGGGGAATCTAGTCGCTGGGGAAGGACGGGGAAGGGATCGGGTGGCTAATCATCTCGCTTTAACCCGACCACGCCGAGCATCAACGCCTTCAAGTATGTCTTCATGCCCGACATACAGATCTGTAGACGAATCTCTGCCTGCATATGACGAAAATTCCTCTCCAGAATATGTCGCCGATGGATTTCAGCATGCACCTAGTAGCTCAAGATCTGGACATTCGTCACCCAGAAGTTCGACTTCTGGAGACTCAACGACACGTTCTTCGCTGGACGAGGACGTGGAAAGGAAGGACTGAAATATTCTTAGGAGTAATAATGATAGTATAAGACTTGGATCTTCTCAACCCTTCTAGGAGCGGCGGGGAGTTGTTTTTGGAATTATATACATCTGTGTACACAAGATTTTGGTTGGCGTATACGATCATGGTCTATCCAAACGCACATCCAAAGGCGTTGTGGGAATACAGTATTGATTGTTCAATCCAGGGCTGGCGCAAATAAAGTGGACTTAATCTCATACTATATAATGCTTGGGCTAGCAATAACACGGCCATCAAGTTAGGAGATTAGGAGAAAACCAAAAACAATCTCAAGCGTTGATCCAACGATTGCTGCTTGTTTAAGGCTACATGCATATCTCTATACGTCACAAGAGATCCTTGACCGTATTCAGGGGTTCAAGATTGGTCAAATCTCCTTGTGGACGTCTACCTATTGTCAGGCTCGGGTTCGGATTCGGTAACCAAGACGAGGCGCAGTTCAGGTCATCCGCCGCCACCATAGTTACACTACAGATGGCTTTGAACTTCGATTTGCTGGAATGCGGACAGGGATTATACACTAACCTACTACATAGGTATTTAGGGCCGTAGGTAGTCTCTCTGTTCGACTCCCTATAGCGCTAAGCTATAGTCGGTCTGTCCGCGTAACGTATGATATTCAGCGCGTGGAGATAGACTTATGTTCTAATATTAGAATCAACCGCTTTGTCTCTATGTCTAAGAGGAGAACGTTGTATTCTATATAGCCTTATATAACCTTCAATCTTGCCAAGGCATCATTCCTGATGAAAGATCTCGTACCCGTGCTTATTTAGACGACCCGAATTGCAATACGAAAGAGGAATTGATCGGCGGAAGTAGATACCCACTAGGATTCCACCTTATAGGGTCTTACCTCGTCAATAAACACATCGGTATCAAGCAGAGCTTAATGGGGTCAGCAAAAGAGAGCCAGCAAGAGAACAGCAATGCACCCGAGAGAGGCGGCGAGGCCCCTCCTCCACCGTACGGTGACGAGGCACCGCAAGCAAGCTTCCGGACAGCTTCGACGACCCCGGACTCCAGGCGTCCTGACAACAGGCCAGCACAGGATGCCACCAGGGCGCGGCCAACGGTAGACTCGCCGTTCAACTTCCCGCCGGCCGCATCGCCGGCGTATTCGGACCTGCCCGAGGTCGTATCACCGGCAACACCATACTCGGATTTACCAGAGGTCGTCAACCCGGGACCGAACTACTCAAATCTCCCCGAAGCCGTCTTTCCCACCCCGGGCGGTAGTAATGGCGGTGGGAGCAGTGGCAGTAGTAGTAGTAGTAGTAGTAGTTACTACCCCTCCACCTCATCAACACCCATAGTCCTCGCCATCCCCCAAGTTGCAGCAAAGCCCACCTCCCCCTTCCCCCCGGCCTACAACAGGGCCATCCTGCTCCGCCGCGGCATAACCCAAGAGGCATTCACCTCCTTCCTGTCCACGCTCTCCGCCTTCCTCACAGCCAACGTGTCGGAGCGCGCGCTCACGCACGCACTAGACGTGGGCCGGTCCCTGAACGTGGTGCCGAAGTGGTTCTCGAAGGAAACCCTCGCCTACGCCAAGGAAGTCGGCCGGCGCGCGGAGCAGCGCGCGCGCAGCGGCAACCTGATCGGCGCGGGCGTGACGGCCATCGCGGGCGCCGTGGCCATCCCCACCGTGACCGCGCTCCGCGTCGTCGGGGCCGCCGTGAGCCTCCCCGCGGCCGTCGGCGGCGGGCTCGCGAAGAAGCCGCTGTCCCCCCGCGAGCGGGCCGACGCGTACGTCGCCGTCGCGCAGCGCGACTGGTTCGGCGAGCGCGGGCTGACGGCCGCGCTGTGCTCCACGGCGGAACTGCTCGTGCTGCTGCAGAATGTGCAGGGGCGGAACTACGGGTACGGATCCGACTATGCCTCAGGGTCAGGGTCAGGGTCGGGACTGGGATCCGCCAACGAGAACGACGCCACCGTGGCCGAAGCCACGGTCAGGAAGCTCGTGGACCTCGCCCACAGGAGCTGGGAGCGCGGGCCCGCGGGCCAGCTGCGGGCTCTGCAGGGCGAGTTCGGCCTCGCGCCGCTCGACATCGGCGCGGACGAGAAGGTGAAGTTCCTGGATATCGGCGCGGGCACGCTGTGGCTGGTCTTGACCGAGACGCCTCCGGCAGCGAGGAGGTCCGAGGGCTATCCTCGAGAAAAGGGTGGGAGACACTAATGACGGCTCGTGGGCAAGAGGTTAGCTAGACACGAGAGCCGTGTGTTCAACAATGAGTGGCTTAGCTTAGCTTAGCTTAGCTTAGAGAGCGAAGAAGCTATTCGTGCTTTGTGAGTGACATTCGAAGCGCGCCTCTGTATCAACAACGGCTATGATAACTTTATACCTATTCTAATATCTTTCCTTAAGTGCCTAAAACAATGATGTGAATGATTGAATTACAGGGGACCAAATCACATTGTGTACAGATTCACAGTCCTCTGGACTGCAAGTATTGGTGGGGGGGGGGGGGGGATAAGGCGATCCAGGTTCTTATGATACGGACAGAATCGTTGCTTGACAAGTAATTTGCAGATAAAACCCATGATATTCTTAGTACCCTCTCTACCTAGTGGCACAATACCTAAGTGCCTACCGACTGTTATCGCACGCGATAAATTTGTGACGAATCAAAACGACGCTTTTATTCCCCGAGCAGACACGACGATATGTGACCGCGAAAAGATTCACCTGCAAACTATCTACCTTCTGAGCAGTAACGCAAAGTACGTATAAAATAGCAAATTATATACGCAGCAGACTAACGTGCAGCGAGTTACTGCAAATCGCAAGAGAAAAATAATCTGCGATGATACTGATATTATTACACATGTGCCGCCTCATCAGACCCGACGCCTTCATTAATGACACTAACCTAGTAGGTTGAGAGGCATGGCAAGACCCAACCAAGGTCTTTGCGAGCTTATTTCACCTAATGATGGGATGAACCAGTCCTTAGTAGATCATATATGGCCTGCTCGTCGTTTCCGCCATACTGGCTCGAATATACGGGTGCAGTTGACCTAGAGGTTCCATGAGCGCTTTGCCGATTGCTGGTGTAGCTAGCTTGGTTGTTATTGCTATTAGCAGCCGTGAAACCATACCAGTTTTGCTGACTTTGCTGGTTGAGATTCGGTTGCTGGGACGCATATGAACTATAACTCTGTGGCTGTGCCTGTTGGTACGAGCTATTCTGAGGGGGGGGTCGCGATTCCGAAGCTCGTGTGTTGTAACTATGAGACGTTGACGTGCTACTACTAGCTGGTAATGAATAGGCGCTCGAGCTATTGCTATTTCGTGTGCCTCGCGTTTGCGAGGTTGGCCACTGGTTCGTCGTAGAGCCGGTAGTCCCACTGTATGCTGAAGCGTTGTTCAGAGCTTGTGTCAAAGGATTTAAAGCTCCAGAGGCTCGCCCATAATCATAAGAAGGTATAGATGAATATGATGAGGGCGCCGTGGTCGTTGTATTGGTCTGGTATGAACTTGATTCATACGAGATTCTCGAGGTGCTATTGTCGTTTCCTGAATCGTTATACTGTTCATTTCTATTGTTGTTGTTGTACTGAGGGTATGGATCGTAGTGAGGAACAGAACTGGAGGTTACAGGAACACTATAAGAGGAAGCACTGGTTGTTGATTGATGTATTGTAGTGGGAGCTTGTGGTGGAGGCTGGGAGCTGGCAGCCACAGGAGTAGTAGTTTGTGATCTATGGCCTTGTCTTGAGTTGACGCGAGCAGCACTCTGATAGGGCGACCTTGTCATTGGCGATTGATATTTGGTCGGCTGAGGGGCTGCTTGCTTCAGGCTATCATGTCCTTGCTGTTCAGGTTCTGCCCTAGATCTTCGTGACTTCGGCCGCTTGGCAGTTTGTTGGTGTGCCGACTTCGGAGATGTGCTTATAGATTGATGCATTGTCGCCGAAGAACCCCAATTAGGCGAGTGTGGAGGCATCACCGGCGGAGGAACAGGTGTTTGTTTAGATTGACTGGTTGGGAGGCTCTTCCTGTTAGACGAAGAATCTGAGTGTGTTTTTTGCTGTGGCGTAGATGCTGAAATCGACTGTGAGACCGATACAGCATGCGCTTGTTGCATCTGTACTGATGTTGATGGAAACGCAGCGGTTGTGGCCGGCGGCGTTCCACCTTCATTAGTTTGTGCCTGAGGGTATGTAAGACCAGGCATCGATGTTGTTCCCGCTGCTGGCGCCGTTTCTTGAGCGCTCGATAGTTGTAGGAAGCCAGCTCCATTGTGAGAATGTTGGTAATAGTGATCAGCATTGACAGTCTGAGGAGCACCAGTCTGGTGTTCAACTGGTCCGGACAAAATATTTGGATCAGGTATAAATTCTTCGTTTTCGATATCTGGGGGTGGTTGGGTTAGTACTACAATATGTGACTGTGGCGGGTCCGGCGCTGACGCCTGACCTGAATTTTCTGCTTCATGTTGAACATCATCATGTTGAACATCATCGTTATCTGGGAGATCAGAGTCTTCTGGAATTATTTCAGACGACTTTGCAGATTTTCTTCGTGGCTTGGGAGGCAAGTAAATGCAATCAACCCCGGCATCAATACAGACCGAGCAGCTGGGATGCTCTTTTGTACACTACATAGGATAACCATTAATTCATATTCAGATGAGACTCTTGTAAGAAAACTTGCCTGGACTTTACGCTGCCTGCAAGTATCGCAGCGACCACGAGTCTTTCGGATTCGACGAGTCCTTGGCTTCAGTGCTGACTCGGTAGTTCCTAATCCCCCATTCTGTTCTAGTGGTATCACCGCCCCATTCCCTATAGGAACCTGGGTGGGTGGCCCATCTGATTTCCTCTTCTTGTTCCGCGGCTTTCTGGTGGGCGTACTGGTGCTTCCCGAGGGAGGTCCTGGCACAACTTCAGGTGCAGGATTTGTAGCCTGCTCTGTGGCTGGCGTCGAATTTGAAGATTCAGCCTGGTCTTTTTCATCTGGATGCACAATCCGAAGCCGCTCTGCGCCATACTTGGCGAGCATTTCCAACGAGGCGGATTGCAAATTAGGTGCTTGATTTGCAAATATGTTGAACTGCTCAGGAGACAGCGTCGCCGGATCAATTCCTTTCCCTGTGAGCAACTCGATGGCTGTCTGCCGTCGCCGCTCCGCTTCTGCTGGAGGCACATTGAGAAATCCTGGAAAGCCTGGTTTGTTCACCGCACTTTGAGGTTGAGCCTGGCTTTCCGTGGCGTCCAGACCATTCTCGATCCCCTCAGCGTTGGCTCCTGCGGCCTTGCCCGTCTTTCTTCGCTTCCTGCTACTTCCTTCTCCATTCTCTCCTTCGACTGGTGGAGGGCGCTTCGCTTTCGGCGTTCGCTTCTTCCGACTACTTCCTTCACCATCTGCAGATGATGGCTTAGCTTTAGGTGTTTTCTGCTTGCGACTGCTTTCTCCATCGGCCGCCCGGGGACGCTTGGGCTTCGGCGTTCGTTGAGTGCCGTGATGGTCATTACGGACCGGGATCGGAGTAGGTACAAACCGCTCTACCAATTGTGTGACTGTCTTATGAAGTGGTGTATGCTCGTACTTAACAACAATACCCCTGCTAGATTTGGAAAAGGCGATTGTGAGTGTCCCCCGACAATCAAAGGCAGGACGCGCTGCATAGAAGTCAGTCAGCGTCTAGCTTCACGGTCCGTGTGGGGAAGAAAAACCAGGCTTCTTACAAAGATTGATGGGGTCGAGACCGCCGCTCCCACTGTAGCTAGCAATGACGGGGCGGTCTGTATTTTTGGCATTGGCACGTTTCCAGGCCTGCAGAGAGGCTTTACAGATGTATGTAAACTGCCAGCCCTGCGCACCCCTTGTGACTTGGCGGACCGTCCACGCGCTGTGGTCAACGACGCCTATAGCATTGGATATATGCTTGGCAACGGCTTGTTGTAGAACTGGATCGTCGGTGGGCTGGTTCTGCACAGCCTCGGAAACTATAACGGTGCTTGCGACGTGCTGCTGCTGTTGCAACGGCGTTGGTTCTGAATCGCGGTCTGTGCCGTCAAGCGTGCCGTTCTCGGAATCGGCTGCTAGGTGAAGCGCAGCGTGCGACACGAGTTCGAAGCTTGGGCTGATGTGCTCGGCGCGCGTGTCCGTCGTTTTGGCGGCGAGGAGCTGGTAAAGCTGGCCTTGGAGGTCCTCGACGGAGCTACACGTTGCGTTCGGTCGCGATGTGCTCAATCCAAGGGCATCCATCTTGCTAGCAATGGCGGCACTTATCGTACCCGTGCCACAGCGCAAACGTTTCGGCGCGCGCAGGGAGATCAATTGTTGTTGACTACAAGTGTTGGTGGAGGTAATGACTTGGTCAGTGGTGGAGATGCAGAGGCACGCGTGGGTGGCACGGCAAGGGACATACCTTACTCTACGGTGGCCCATACAGGTATAGCCTAGTGGGTCCACTTCTTAGGTAGGTAGGGTACCTGCCTCAAGATACCTAAAAACGAGACCTCTCGGAAGCCGACTGAAAACTGATCTCATTCAGCGTAACTACCTAGGTACCTGACCACATGGCAGGCGAGGTTAGGTATGAAGTTATATTTTTCATGTTTCATGTGCAACATATCAAGGTTCCTTAGGCATTACTAATCATACAAGAAACGTCAAAAACTCCTCCCGCATCGGTACAGCCTAACCTCAGAACGCCCACCATTTGGTGACCACTATTCCTACATACCTTGCTTAGACGTTGTCTTCGACCCATTGCTCCAGTCTTTCTGCCAAATCTTTCTTCAACCCTTTCGTATCGAGCCCACGGCTGCTCATGGCACTCCGAAGCTCTGCAACTGTAAGCTTCGACAGGGTACCCGCATCATAACGTTGTCGTAGCTCTGCATTGCTTAATCCATCTTCACCCTTGCTTCTGTCTTTCGTTGCTGTGGTTCTCGATTTTTTCACAGGTCGAGGCTCCTCCTCTTCATTATCCACTTCCAATTCGCGCTTGATTTTCTTTTGTTCTTGCATCTGCCCTAGAACATCATTTGCGACCTGAGACCATTCTTGAATATATCCGCCGCAACGCTTGTGTATTGCCCGATACTTGGGCACAGTGGCGTCTTCAGGCTGTTCAGGGACCACATCTTCCAATGCAAGCGCTTGGAGGATCTTGTAGTGCCATTGGAGTGCCGGGTTGGGATATTTCGAGGGATTGTAAGCACCGCCTGGTAACTGTAACTGCTGGACAACCTTGTTCATCCTATCTGTCAAGGCGTTTGTTGTTCGGATGATTTTTCCTGTTTCGGGTCCATCACGCACGTCATCTACAAACGGAATGGGGTAAAGCCACAGTCCTGCTGGTATATATTGCGTACCCGACGTCTCATCGGAAATCGCTCGAGATGGGATGATGGCAACGAGCCGAGGGTTTCCATTCCTTCGCGCGATATGCCAAGCCACACCCACCTTCTTAGATTTGAGCAGCTTTCGCCATAAAGCTGTGAAAACACGTGTTGACCCAACATATCCCTCCTCACTTGGAAAGATGAAGGTAGATTTCTTGATAGAAGCCCAGAATTTCAACAACGAGCGATCCTTGAAGCCGATAATCCGAATGCAAGGACCACCAAACTGTTTTATCGATTTTTGTTCCTCGTCTGTAAAGTAGACGTATTCGGTACCGAACTTGTATGCCTTCTTTACCTCACAGTTTTCAACTACTCGAGCACTATCTTCCGCCAAACGAGCAGTCTCGCCCACAGCAACCTGTGGTCTTTCACCCTCAAGCCAAATGTAGCAACTTCGGGCAGGGGCTTGCTTCTGGATGGTATTATACCCCTTCACTGAGATTGTGAGACCAGGCCCGATATCAAATGGCATACCACTGAAATATGCCCGCTTTGGAGTCTGTCTAGAATTGATATTGGAGACAAGAGAATGGAGCAAATCCAGCCCATCACCAAATTTAGCTGGCGCGACTTTCCCAGGATTTACTTCATCGAGGACCGGGTCGCGATATATAATATCCTATAATTGTCAGCTATGAAGCGTAGGGTGCGCATTTAATGCTATACCTACATCGTAGAATTTGCTAGTATCGAATTTAGAGTCCCCATGAGTTATGGGGAAAAGCTCGATAGTTGAACCATGGTCATGAATGTCTTTGGCACCAACAGCAGGGTCCCATGAAGGATTCTTCTTCATGCCTGCACAAGGATCATCATTATCAGTGATAATGAAGAGCCTTCTGGATCCGAAATTAGGTGCTCTCGTTTGAAAGAGATGAAGCACCAAACGTAGTAACATAACCATATCTGGGGGTTTCTTAGAAGGGGCTAAGATCTCGTCAGCGTCCTCTCCTTCCTCTATCAAGTCTCTCAAAGCTTTCACGTCCTCTGCCGCAGGCACCTCCAAGTCGGTGAGAAGGTAGCAATGTGAGTCTGGAAGCTTGATGTCGGCCACTTTTGTTTTCTCTGTGCCGAAAAGAATAATGCCAATCATGTCTTTCGGATTGGAAATTATGCGTTGCTGCATTACTTGGTAGGCACACTTCAATGCAGTCAAGGAGGCAGAATCTTTGTTGGCTTTCTTGTCCTCAGACTTGGGCGGCGGTTGCAACATAGATTCGCTAACTTGAATCGCAAAGATGAGCGCATCTTTCTGTGTCTTGTAGTGCTACATAGCGTTAACGGTGCATCGACATTGACATGCATCTAGGCCGAACATACGCTTTCGGTAAACTCATCTTCCTCATCTTCCTCGTCCTCTTCATCCCTTCGCTCGGAATGCCACCGGTCGGCCATACTGATAGGGTAGCGTAAGGACTACCTAGAGCTTCAGAATGAGGGCTACTCCTGAGAAAAGGTGAAATATCGTCGGAGGCGAGTTAACGAGTTTGTCGGGTAAGGATGAGGAATCAAAGCAGGCAGGCGTTAGGTTATTGTTTGCAATCAACCTTGGAGGTCTCATCCAGGCAGCTGTCGCGCTGTGGGGTTCCGAAACGCGACTTCTATCACATTTCGAGATGGCCAGGTGCCTACTTAGGTAAGTATGTGCCTAAGATGTTCGCGTGCTCAGGTGATTTCACACCGTACCACATAGTACAGTAGGTACTTATCCCCCAGCCAAGCTTCAGGCTACCTATTAGTACCTAGGCACCTACATGTTAGGAAGTAGGTAGCTGGTAGATCACTATAGTGGGGACATCTAAGAGCTATTCGGTACCTAGCTAATAGTAAGTGTCCTATTGGCTAAAGTACCTATCTACTATCTATTAGATTGTTGCCACCAAGACATTGGACATTGGCGATGGTCCGCCAATGCCGGCCATGCAGTCATCGGAGCGATTCAGCGAACTTCGCAATCGAAAATCCGAATTCATAAATCGGCAGCTTCATTCCCCCCCTCCTTCGCCGTCCGTGCCCATTCACATAACCAACTTTGCGACAAACGATCTAGCACCTATTTAGAAGCTTATTACTTCTTATAAGTCACAAGGAGGGAGTTAATTGCGCAGAATGGCAGCCCGTCATTCCGTGGCGCAGCTCTCCCGCAGGGCAGCCGGAGCTGTCGCCTGTGCCCCTAGACGTGCTCCCTGGCCGGCAAGAGATATCGCTTCGCAGATACGACCATTCGCGACTCCCGTACCACCCGTCACGCAGAATGCCGCTGGATCAAAGGGGCCTACGGCCATGGTCTTCTTAAACATGGGCGGGCCTTCGACCGTGGATGAGGTCGAAGATTTCCTCAAACGTCTTTTTGTAAGTTCACATGGCTTATACTCAAACCCGCACGATAGTTTCTGACAACCAATTTTCTAGCAAGACGGTGACCTAATACCACTCGGTCGGCTTCAAAATTATATCGGCTCTTTTATCTCTACCAGGAGAACGCCAAAGATCCAGAAACAGTATGCAGAGATTGGTGGCGGCTCGCCGATTCGGAAGTGGTCAGAATACCAGAGCGCTGAAATGTGCAAAATCCTCGACCGTATATCGCCCGAGACTGCGCCTCATAAGCCATACGTCGCCTTCCGTTACGCCAATCCTTTGACCGAAGAGATGTACAATAAATTATTTGATGATGGTTTTGGTAATGGTAAAGGTGGCCGTGCTGTGGCATTCACCCAGTATCCGCAGTATTCCTGCTCAACCACCGGGAGCAGCTTGAATGAGTTGTGGAAGTGGCGGCAGAGGCTCGAGGGAAAGGCAGGGCCAGGCACGATCCAATGGAGCGTCATTGACCGGTGGCCAGTCCATCCCGGCCTTGTGGATACATTTGCTAGTAATATCGAGAAGACGCTGGCAGAATATCCCGAAGAGAGGAGACGCCAGGCAGTCCTTCTCTTTTCTGCGCACAGTTTGCCAATGACAGTGGTCAACCGAGGTCCGCACACAGATACCATCATGCTAAAGTAACTTCGCTAACTTTGTCGCAGGCGACCCGTATCCCGCCGAGGTTGCTGCAACAGTCTATGCTGTGATGCAACGCCTAAAGTTCTCCAACCCTTATAGGTTATGTTGGCAATCACAGGTTGGCCCGCAACCGTGGCTCGGTCCTCAGACGCAGACATCCGTCGAGGAGTATATTTCTAAGGGGCAGAAGGACTTAGTTCTCATCCCTATTGCATTCACATCTGACCATATTGAGACCTTGTTCGAATTAGACAAGGAGGTCATAGGGGAGTCAGGCCACGCCGATACAGTAAAACGGGTAGAGAGCCTGAATGGCAACCCTATGTTTATTGATGCACTGGCAGACATAGCCAAAAGTCATCTGGACACTGGCATCGCATGCTCGTACCAGATGGGGCTGAGATGCCCTGGCTGCAAGAACGAACGCTGCGCTGAGTCGAAAAAGTTCTTTGGGGGTGTCGAGAATGCACTCGCTGTATGAATGATAGAGGCCTCGTGTTGTAATATGATTGGATATGCACTGGCTTTTTAAACATGGTTGTGTCCCAGAGGACAGGCAACTTAACACATGAGTATTGGATAAAATTACTCTATACAAATTTTAGTGTATACTTATATATCAGGAGTCGAATTAGCAGAGTGTCATACCTAGGGCATTCGAGACTTCACTTTGAGATATACAGACCCTTATGCCTTTAGCCAGGCACAGCTTAGCAGGCGTACGATTGCAGACCTACACATAACGAATTCCTAAAATGGAACTCATACACCAATATCAGCAATGCAATTGGTCCACTCTTACAACCATGCAAGAGGTAGTAAACTTCTACAGCACATTTGATACGTGACTAAAAGACGGAGTTTTAAGGACCCCGATAGCCGAGCATGCCAAGTCTTCAACACCATCTACAGGAGTACCGGTATCTAATCGTCATCAATCACCATCATCATCATTATCATGATGGACCACGTGTCTGCACTACGCACCTCACCTTTAAGCATTGGACAGCAACTGTCAGCCGACCGCGTCGTGTATAGTTGCTAGATTCGAGTTGTTGTGAACAGCGCATGTTAGCAATTCGCTGTTCTTTTCAATTAATACTGGTATTAATATCCTTTATCTGGATTGATCCTGGCTGCTTGGTGCGACGGCTAGCTGGCATTGATAAGCGCCAAGTCCTTCATTATGATACTTAGTAATGCTTGGTTCCTGTCATAACCTCGATCCCTGAATGGATTTCCATTCCGAAATCCGAGCCAGTACCTGTCTGGCTAGGCTAGGCATTGATGGATAGCAGCCAAACCTTCCAACTCTCCAAGCTCCGTATCCAACGAAACGGGGACCGATGGGTTGGGTAGACAGATAGTGCGAACGGGGATTGGCCCCTGATAAGATTTCCCCAGGTCGTGGCCGACTAACCGTCATCATTGATGATGACGACTCTCCAATGCGCATTTCATGCTCTCTGGCGTCTTATCACATCCTCATCCCAGCTTAAAGCGCCTCTCCATCCTTAGTTCCCGCCCCGGTGCACCACATTACACTACCTAGTAATACTAATACACCCAGCACTCTATTCTCAACCATCTTTTCTTTCGGCCGTTGTCCCGCTCCAGATGTCGTACCCACCCGTAGTCTCTAAGCTTTGAAATCAATTATCTACTCCTCCCAAGCATCCGTATATAGTCCCCAAGCCGACCCCCATGCACGTCCTTTGCGCCTTCGCAGTGCCCAATCTCGTAGTGCCTTCAACAACCATCCTATGGACGAGAGAGAGAGCGCCAGTTAGGAATATAGGGTCGCCCAGATTCCAACTTCGACAATAACCCCGTGAGCGCCGGTAATTGGCCTGGTTCGACGATCTTAGATCCCAAAATGACGAGCGAGACGCAACCCAGAACGTCTGGACGCACGCCGATAGTCATGATCGATACCGAAGAAAACAGGCGAAATGAGTCGACGGAGACGACGGCGCTGATCGGCGTAGGCGCCGAACAGCAGGAGGGGGATGAGCCCGGAAACAACAATGGCGAAACTAGAAAGCAGAGTTGGACAGGCCATGATGATTTCCAGGGTCTGCCGTGGTGGAAGAGGCCGACTGTATGTTTGCTAGGATCAATCAGAAAACACGCTGTCTATGTCTGAAATGGCCTTGCTAACGATGACCCAGGTATATTGGCTGGTAGGACCCTATTTCTTGTTCACCCTTGCTTTTGGGGGCCTGGTTGTTCCTAAGATTGAGTTGTAAGTCATCGTACAGCATCTCCCCACAATGGTACGCTTACTCGCATGCTACCTTGCAGAATTGTGACTCTGGTCTGCCGCCACTATTTTGCCGAGCAGCAAGCACTGGATCCCGACAGTACCTTTGCGCCTGTCGTCATAGGCGGGAGCAATCTCCAGTGCAACTCGGCGCCCGTTCAGAAAAACGTGGCAGCATTTACTCTAGTTTTGAGCGCCCTGGCTGGTGGACTCAGCGCATTTACGGCTCCGAAACTGGGCTCCCTCTCCGACCGTTATGGCCGGAAGCGGCTGCTTGTCATCGCCTCGTTTGGTGGTCTCGTGAACGAGACGATTACTATCTTGGCCGCAAAATACCCCGACGCTGTCGACTATCGCTTTCTCATACTAGGAAGCTTCTTCGAGTAAGACCTCTCCTTCAAATCTGGATAGAGACATTATCTAACCACTAGTACCTGGTAGCGGCATCACAGGGTCTTTCACGGCAGTCTCTGTGCTGGGAAACTCGTATGTCAGTGACTGCACGCCTCCATCGAAGCGTGGAGTTGCTCTCGGATACCTCCAAGCCTGCCTTTTTACGGGTCTCGCTTTCGGCCCTATCTTAGCTGGCAAATTCACCCTATGGACCGGCTCCGTGCTTTCAATATTCTATGTTGCGTTGGTGTGCCATATCGTTGTGATCTCGTTTGTCTGGTTTGTCATACCAGAATCACTATCAAAGAAACGCCGGATGGCGGCGCAGGAAAAACACCAAGCCGAACAAGAAGCGATACAAGCGGCATTATCACGCTCACTCGAGACCCAGTCACGGCTACCGGCTTGGATAGCTAATGATAAGCTTCGTACCTCGCTTTTCATCCTTCTGAACGCCAATCCCTTGGAACCGCTCAAGATGTTCGTCCCCAGTGGCCGAGAAAATCGTCGTTTACGCCGTAATTTCCTTCTCCTTGGTTTCATCGACACTGTGCTCATATCTTCCACATTAGGCGCCGGGACAGTGGTAATTCTATATGCGAAATTCATGTTCAATTGGCAGACCTGGGAATCGTCTCGCTTCATATCAATGATCAGCTTCTTCCGTGTCCTTGTTCTCCTTGTCTTCTTTCCCACCGTCAACTATTTCTTCCGCATTCGCCCATTGCGCCGCCAACGAGAATTAAGCGGCGATTTCCACATTGAAGAAGGACATTCTGGTGCCGACAATCTTGACGTCTGGCTATTACGACTCGCTCTATGTTGTGATATGGCCGGCGTTACAGGTTACGTTTTCGTGCGGTCTGAAGAGCTTTTCATGTTGTCGGCTGTATTCACATCGTTCGGTGGTCTAGCCAGTGCTACGATCCAGTCTTCAGTGACCAAGCAAGTCCCAGTCGAACACGTTGGCTCCATGTTGGGAGCCATGGGCTTACTGCATGCTGTTAGTCGAGTTTTCGCACCTATAATTTTTGACGGCATCTACGCCGGAACCATCGAGTCTTTCCCCCAAACATTTGTGGTCGTTCTCGCATCCCTTTTCGGGCTTTCTATTCTTGCTAGCCTCTTTGTTAGGCCGCATTGTAAGTCAATTATTCGCTTTGAAAGACTCGATCCAAGTGCTCTTTGCTAATCATGAAAAAGTGGTCCTCAAGGAAGATGGCTACGCCCCAATAGCAGAACGAGATTCTGGAAATCAAGATGGTTCGACCACCGTCGATTCCACGGAACTTTCAAGTGAGACTCTACCGCGAGTCTGATTATAGGAATACCCTACAATTTACCAACTTGTTGGAACAAGTTACGTGGCTTTGTCTTGTTATATATATTTCCTTATCATGTTGGACATATTAGACCTATATCATGGATACATACAGGAGCACCGAGCTGGGTAAGTTGGCGTTCAGGCAGTACAAGTAGCATTTAGACTATCCTATCCAAAGCCACAGTATTGTACGGTTTATTCTACAGTATATATACATCTAATAAGGCTTAGAGTAAAAATACTATAAAGAACTTAATGAGATCCCTGCTACAGCCGTCCCTAAATGGCTATACTCAATTGACATATTTAGAGCGTCTCTATATTTCTATAGTACAACATGTGTTCCCTTTAACATATTTTCTTTATTGTCAGACTGCTCAAATCTAACTTGTCCTAAGTTACCTACATCTTCAGCCCACGCGAGGCACGGGAGCATACATATAGCCCCTTTACACTCGTTGAACTACAACAAACACCGCCACCTGCGCGAATTTACAATGGACCTTTGTAAACATATCATCACATCGTATATATGAAGGCATACTGTACTGATCTAGAATACCTGTTAAAAAGGATGATATTTAGAGGCCTAGAGCAAAGGCCGAAGGAATAGCTGTACATAGAGATCTTAACCTCCAGGAAGCCTGAAAACAGAGTCTTCTGGATAGGCAAGGGACTACGCAGTCATAGAATATTATTGTCATATTGAGTCTATCTCCTAGTCCTGTATTTAGCCCTTGTTTTGGTATTCGCCGAGTAGTGAGTGTGTTTAACGACAATACTCGGCGCATGTCACGATCTTGATCGTAGAACAAATGATTTTCATTTATGTAGTCAAGAGCTGGAATATGGAAATTCCCAGCTTTTCATATGATAGAAAAAACATTACACATATCCCTATAGTTGCCTTACGAGCTATTGATAATGTGTCGTGAGTTGAAGACGCCGAGTACATTGGAGAAGTCCTGACCCATGTGAGTGGATCGTTCAAACAATTGTACCCTTGATTTTACATACAGTAATAGATCGGTATGATACTTTTGGATATTCTAATGATAGGGACAATCGCCGTTTCATTTATATTCGTAGGGCTACACCGCTAGTGCCAATATGATAAGTATCATGAAGGAAGGTAATATACGGAACAAGGGACTGTAGTAATATGTTATTTTATCATATTTTTTTTCGCTCACCGAGGAAATCCGGGAGGGATTCAATAAGAACTTGCTGTAGGAGAATAATTGAAGGTCGTAGGAGGGTTGGCCTGCTAAAATAAATGGTAAAAGGCTCGTTGCACCTTGCCTGAAGAGTCAGTAATTCACGATCTCGGAGCTCTGAGACTATTTCAGTACCCGGCATCGTTTATGAAATTGCGAGCTGTCTTTGATGTTATTCCAGTACATATATGATAAACGCAAACAAGCCAAGTGTCTACTTGAACACGTCCCGAAAATCTGGTTGGATCATACATTAAGGAGTATTATAACGCCGTTTATTTCGAAATTGAAAAGTAGATGTCAGAATCAGCGCCAAATAGGGGCGAATGATGTTCTCGGTCCATCCAGTAATAGATCCCGCCCTTAATACTCTCTCTCCAGGGTTCATATGCTAATCTCTAGGCACAGCTTATACTGCGATAAATACTGCCACAAGAATTTGATCTTATGGTACGTCAATTCTCACTACTTCTTTTCATCTAGACCCTCTTGTGATTTACGCTAGAGAGCACCAGAAACTGTTCCCTTTTCTTTCCTTGTTATCGAAAGGCGTTCCATTGTTTTGGATTGTCGGGTTCCTATGAGAATCAATTTATTCGATAGGTATCACAAGGGCTAAACGTAGGGCTAGGAGATTCACTCTGAATAAGAATAATATTCTTATGGTCGCATGGATCCCCTTGACTACCCTTGAAGCCTCTCAGGGCCTCCTGGGAGTCAGGGTATAAGTACAGCATTTCCTTCGACCTTTGGCCCTCTGCCTCAGCGTCTTCAGCTGAATGTCTTAGATGCCTGAATAGCTTCATCTATCTGTATCCGAGACTATATGCGATACGCCTTCATGTTTATACGGATATGACTTACAAAGGACCCTTGCATCTCACGGGGCGCGGCATAGGTGGCCTTCCATTGAAAGATCTACCTTATCGGTGATCTCCGTTAGGTGGTTTCCCGTACGCACACATGCTTCCGTGCTACAATAGACATGTTATCTAATATGAAGGTCCAACTCTAAAATTGCAGTCAACGGTATGGCGCTAATTGCCTGTTGATTGGCCTTTATGGTGGATATACTACATATGTAGATATGCATATATGATATGTAGCAGCAGTTGAAGTCTTCGTGACAACTTGTTGCTTGTTCAGGTCTTGAATAATTATATTATGGATATAGGTCATGCTGCGAACACAGAACAAAATACGCTGAGGTATTATTAATGTCCACATGACGCCCATATTATCACGGTCGAGCGACTATAGGAGCCATAACACTGATTTTTTTTTCTCTCAAATTTGATCGTTTTTTAAATGTGTAGTACAATGGTAGTTTGTTGATCGAGAACGGCGTTGATGGGTTGAAGAAGGCAGACGCAAAAGTGTTAGGGAAACAGTTGTCTGGATTATAGCTTCACCAGGTGATATTAACGAGGTACATCTATATGGGAAGGAAGACACAAAATGTACAGTGATTATCGTCGGAACTTGATAGCTGAGTCTTTAGATTACGTTGGAATGATGTGATGTGCTGTGTCGAGGACTAAGTGTGGCATCATACAGGCAACTAATCACTCTGAAAATAGACGAGTAGGAAAACGGAGGATATGGGTGAAAAATACCTCATAGACTACGAGTTTTGAGTAGCTGAATAACTAGACGGCGTTAATCTACGTGGCAAGAAACTACTTTTCGTGTGTGACCATGTATGACCCGTTTGTGGGTATTATTGGCTATTACATACAGACTCTAAACTGACAAAACTACTATTACTAATGTAGTCGCCAACTTCGGAACGAGACGATAATGAAACATGATATCAACCACGGTGCTAAAGTGAATGTTATTCCTCATCATTATGAGATCGCCACGCCTTTGGCGGTAGCTGTTACCTTATTGGCCACAACAATAATCAATCCTCAAGTCTTATGTTTGATGCTAAGTGTGCAGGATCCTTAGCCTTCTGACCTTTACGAGTGTCCCGAGATATAGTTCCTTAGATGATGACCGAAAAATTTTTTAATGCTGTAGGACTCTTGCTTCTTACCTCGGGGTGACTAAATACTTATCAAGATGAAGAACGTGACTCGCATCATGAACCCGTCTGACTGTAGCCTTCACTAATTTCAAATATCGAGACAAAGTCGGGCCGTGTGAAGAAAGGAGAATGGAATACACATTCATACGTTTTGTACATTATGCATCTCTCGGTTCTCCCTCGGGTAGGCTGGATGTCATTCAATCTCTCGCAAACTCTCTCACCTTGCTCACCGCATACTGTATTTTGTATCTGTCACCTGACTTGACATTGATCATAGCCCGCGCAATATGAAAGTTTTTGTGCAACGTTATGCCGTCTTATGAGATCACATCTCAAGATCGGTTACATGGGTTGCACGAACATACACACACCGCTTCAAATATGGCGCATCGTGGTGTGTTACTCCCGTGCTTGCGGGATGACGAGCGGGCTGAACAAACCTTCGCATCTGACGATCCTGCACTATCTATTGGTATTTGATTGGTACCTTTATTCGCTTGGGAATTTCTGACAGGCATGGATACCACCTACCAGTAGGCACACACTTTAGGATCTCGCCTTCCAAATCCTCCGCCACTGGACTACCGTAGGAGCAAGCCCCCTTCCCTGGAGCAAAACCGGGTTTGCCCCAGATTTCATGATCCGATATGGTGAACTGATCGTTGTATGTCTCTAAATCTCCTAGAACGCCAAAACGGCAGGAGCGCTTGCCGCCTTGGCAATAAGCGCTCGGTAACTACGAAAGGCAAAGTTTGTGATAGAGACGAAATAGAGTAGCTGAATAAGCCGCCACCTTGACTATGAGATGCATATCCGACCACGTGGTGATGGTCGCTGCGGTGTAACGAAGCGAACTGACGGTCGAGCGATCCGGTGGACTGTGAGATACGAGATCAAGGAGAGGCGTGAGCATATCGAAGATGACTGCAGGAGAGTGTGCTACTTGTACCGAGTTTGTATTTTGAAAAGTCTTGGATCGGCCCTTCAGCACCCATGCGGCTCGAAAGCCACTCATCACCAAACATGATTAACGAGCGTTTGAAACATCAGTCTGAAGTGACATGTTTTTGATTCAGACCGCCTTTGCGGCGTCCGGATGGCCATTGGTTGTGTGTTCTATAGTCCCTGGTAGATGCTTTATCGACGTTGAACCGAGACGCCATAAATGCGATGCTTACCTACTATTGATGCACCGCCGACAGGGTAGGGAGAGTTCCGACGGCGCGAATGGACGGTAGCGTGATACTCGCTTCGACTTTTTTCATAATATTGATGTCAGGTCGTGCTTCTTGGTTCTTGGTGAGAACTCAACCCAGTTCAGGCGATCATGGCTAAGCTGACCACCACTTCAGCTCCGGCGGGTCGGAATGCCACATTGCACGTGGTTATACATCCCGCTCACTGAACATTCAGGTTTCTCACTGCATTTTCGCCATTAGCTGAGCTCTTAATGGGTAATCCTCCTCGTTTCTTTCGGAGTGAGACGGCGAATCACGAGATACAGGAAGCATAATTTAGTTGGTTACGTAAGTCAGCCTGCAAGTTGAAATGGAAGGATAGCATAAGACACTATTATCAGATGCCTAGATTAAATACGAGTAAATGCGTTAGGCGCCCGACTATTGTCATGCAGACTTTGTTCTTGCCCCAATGATAATACGGAGGAAGAACAGTCCAATCACCTGTATTCCCTTACTCGGCGCAATGCAACGCCACACATACACGCACACACTAACACTAACACATCCTTACTTAGTAGTACACACACTCTGGATCCTGTCATTGAGATGAGGTAAGGTAAGGTCAACATATCAAGAAGGGTAAATGGTGGTATTGACTGACATCTCAGCCGCATGATTAGCTCATCCCCCGAGAGAAAGGATATTTGAAGCAGAAGCAAGGGGAACTTTTTCCGACTGTTTGGTTCGCGGACTCAAAACACGTTTCACGGGCTTGCCGGGCGCTAAAAAACAACACAGTTCACACTCGAACATGGCCGGCCTCATTGCCTGAAACGGGGAATTTCAAAAAACGATTCGCCCACGCTAATGGCTTATATGATTCGTAAGTGACGAAGAAAAAAAAAGAGCCAGGGAAATGATTCATATTCAAGCTTGATTGATGACGCCTGCTATTTTAGCCTTCCTCTTCAAGCACCGTTGGTGGCACCTAGACACGAATATGCGGACAGTTCACTCCCAATGAAAGAGTTATCACGGACCGACTGTGCCACCGGATGATCCCGCGCCTCTTCTCTCGAGCCCCTCAGAGACTCACCAGCCATTAGGGTTCTGTGGAAGCACACCTTTGCACTCATCCTACAGGATTTTATCGAGAAAAAAAAAAGTTGGTGCTTATTGCAAGCAAACGCTAGGAAGTAAGATGCAAATCCCGTGCGACTCGGCGCCCTGCGGTACAACATCGCTTGAAATCCTTCCTCGCGTCCGGTTTCGCTATGGCTATCCGAAAAAAAATGGTTGCGTCTGGCCGTCTGACAACAACAGTACTGCAGCATAAAGCTGACGTTTTGTTTATCGGCTTGACGATCTTGCCTGGTGACTGTAACACGCGCTTGCATCATCATCTCATGTGACCTTGACTGAATCTTGAGAGTGAATCTTGGAAGCTGGGTTGACGTCACGTTACACCATGTGAGGCTCTTCGCACTCTATATCAATGTCGTTCGTCATTCGCACCGTCCAACGACTTAGACGTTAAGCACATGGAGCTAGGAAACGAGATACTGGGTAGAATGTGTGCGCCATGGCACCGACGCTAGGAACATGTATTAGAAGCTCGGATGTATATATCCCGATCGTATAGCTTGAAGTCCTACAGATGATAGGTGCTTTGGCTATTTGTTGCTCCTTGCCGATGAGTAAAGCGGTACGCCAAACTATGTAGCCTTCTACGAGTGCGTAGATAGATAAGGCTGGGCTCGCTGTGCTTTTGCTGAAGCATGATCAAACAGTGGCATAGCCAATCTCTGTCAATTGCTCCGTATTCTGGGTGATTCCTCAGGCGCGTGCATTGTTGCCATTGTCTTCACTCCCGTGCTGCATTAGCCACGCCAACCTGGGAACACTGACTTATTCAGCTGCATCGTGGGAAGTGAGTTAGGCCTCGTGTCGAATTTGATTGGCATTATGATATTCTCATAATATTGAGCGGGAGGATGAGACAGGATTGCTTACAAGACGTTTGTGCCTCGGTTGGTGGGGGACGATGAAAGGATGCTACTCGGGTGCTTGGCTTGACCCAACATTCCTCCATGTATGTAGATGTACATAAATCAGAACTTCCCTGTAATTGTTTTGTTGAGCATTGGCAACTCTGAGCGTCGTCTCGTCGGAGCCGTATCTACACTACTATAATAGGAAAGGGGTGTCCGAATCACTTGTCGTCTCCCCTGCGCGGGAAGTACTGTTAGAGGCCCCGAGCATAGACATCATGTGCAATGTGCAGATGAGATTTCTATTGTAAGCATGTCAGACGAAAAACTCCGAGTATCCCACCACTCGTAGAAAGCCACATACATAACCTTATCACATTCGAAACGAGCAGTGCCTGCCGTTTGATGTGAGGCCGGAATCCATCCATCCAATCCTAACACTATGGCACCGGTATCCACGCTGGCACTTGGAATACCCACGTTGTTGCCGCCGTCGTCGCCATCATGTATGGTGCTATGAAGACGTAGTGTAGTATATACTATTCCTTCATGAACCAACCGGGCAGCCTCTTTCGTCTGTAGCGTAGACTGACTACCTTAGGTCCTGTATCTACCTATAGAACATGGGAATGCCGGCATCTGGTCTAGGCAGGACCATGTCCTTGGCGGACCATGTTCTTCGCATGGCTTTACCTGGCTTTAATGCACTAGTTGAATGATGTCGGGCTTGGAAGCGTCTGCCATAGGCTACGCGACATCTTGGCCCAGTTTCTAGTGCCTGGCCGGTGATTCCCTTGGCAAGTAGTGCATCTCGTGGCTCGAAACACGATTGTCGGTGACGATGTATGGCAGGTCATCCTAGAAGCCAATCTTGGAAGAATCCTTTGGAAATAATAACATCATTACCAGTCCCTACCGTTGTGGATCGGCGGAAGCTTATTAGCCTTGTTATATCAGCTACGACCTCCACCACTTTTATTTAGGTAAGCGATGTAACGCGCGTGTCGCTATTTTTAGCCCGATTAACCTTAAATTTTCGAAATGGGGTAGATATCGATGCCTACCTACGTAGTATAGGTATGAGGGGCCTGTTAGTGGACCGGTTTCAGGCATTCTATTTTCTACCAATAACGTGATACGAGGAATATCTTTTTTTCCTTAATAAAAAACAAAAAAAGAAGAAGAAAAAAGAGAGGAAAAATAAAATGACGTAAAATAAAGATAGAATAGGAGAAGTCAATGCGCCGACCAGGTATGTATGTTAACGAATAAACGTGAGTAGGTACCTACGTGGTCTCTTCATTCTATTTACCGCTTGCCTCTCTTACACCGACCGACCGAGAGATACATGTTAGGTAGTGTAGAGTATTATTAATATGGGAAAAATACAGTGCCTAGGAGAATCATAGACGGTCTGAGGATCGTTCGTGTACGCTACCTACTTACAGTAGTAGTGTGGACCAGAACCCTTACAGAATACCTACATACTACGTACTTAGTAGTACAGTATGTTGCGTCGCAAAAGTGTAGCACAGATAATCTTATTTAGTGGGTTTGAAGGGCAGATGAGTTCTAGCGCGCGGTACCGACGGCACTGCCCTAAGGGACCGTCATAGTACCGGTGCCATCTTTTAGCAACTAGATGGTGGTTGTGCGCCAGACCACGTTGCCTTATTTTAGCTTGACTTTGTTATGATCGACGCTTGTGTACCACACGCTGGAGTGTCCTGTTTCGCCGACAGCTTCCAGGACGGTGGTAGGAGTATTGAGGAAAAGTAATGACGAAAGAGAAGGAAGGGAGCAACATCGTCGGGTTGCCTATTTCTCCATGGCTGTGTGTTAATTTAACAAACTGTGGAGGGCTTTTCGAGTCGTCGTCTTGGCGATTGGCGAGCGTTAAGGATTACCTAACATGAAGAGGCACGTTTTTCCACGTTTGGTGTTAATCCTCAGTGAGACCCATTCGATTCAGACACGTGCAGCGGTTTCATCTTTGGAAACAGCCTACGATGTCACTCACTTAGCATACATGCTAGTCTAGTATGTTAGTTATCATGAAGATAACCTGATAGCAGTAGCCTACTAAGTAAGCTGGAGGAGAACGCCTGGAGACACAGGGACACAGGGAAGGCTAAGGGTGGAGGAGCTGCAAATCGCGCTGATCATTTACTTGTTTGAAGAAAGTCTGTTTTGATGGGTTGCTAATTTTGTTCACGCTTATTCCTAGGCGGAAGCTCAACAAGCTCAACTCAATCGACTACCAGTCCAATATGGACTAGTGTACGTATTGTAGAGTAAATACGGAGTACGTAGTAGGTATGGGGGTTCTGGTATGGGTATGCTAGTGTATGTACTACTACGTAAGTAGAGCAATGGTGTTTCGTACGGTACCGATTCTCTGACCGCTCTGTCTTTGCCCCGAAACCGAAAACGCATTGCGAGAATAGTGGTATTATTAGATAGTATGTCCGTAGTGTGTGACCCAGTGCTGCCCAGAGTATGAGAGAGGGGGGGAGAAAAGGCAGCACCGGCGCTACCCAGCTTATGTCAGACGCAGCGCAAAGCCTCAGTCGAGGCACTGGCTAGGAGACGGGATCGAGGCGCTACCTACCACCTGTCCAATCATTAAACATGAATGCTAGTTTCACCAGCCGCAATGCATTATCGTGGTGCTATACCTGTACCAGATGCTATATAGTATATTGGTGTATAGTATATACTCATCGGTCTGGCCTAAGTATACTATCTATTTATCGACAACAACTTCTCGGTGACAGGTATGTATGTATGTATGTATCTCTCTACTAAGTAGTATTGATACTGTACATACCTAGTTAGATAGTATATAGTAGGACTATCCAAGAGGAGGCATCAGTTAGCGACCAGTTACTAGCCGGTATGTATCGTAGCGCGCACACTACGGTAGTAGTGCAGTGTATTATGTAGACATACCCCTTGGCAGATCCATGGCTTAGCTACGATAGCAGGTAGGTATCCCACTCTTAGGATTCACCAAGACCTGGTGCGGGGGCCATATGAGGTCAGGTGAGACAAGGCGGTCAAAGTCCAATCAAGCCGGCTCAGCAAATGGCTCGATGATGGCTTACGTTGTTGTAATTAGCAGGGTAGGCAGAAGGCAGGTAAAGGAAGAACAACCAAGATCTGAAGCTCAACGGAATAATCCGTCGTCGCCGGCAGTGCTGGATTGTGCAGTTGGTGCTTTCTGTGCTAATTGACGCATACTTACGCTGATGGGATTTTGTCTAAAAACTCTACCCTATATACCTACATAGGCAACTTAGCATACTTAACAACGGGTACTATACTGATATCTATCCCGCCTCGGCATCTATCATCAGCCCGTCTGGTAATTACGGGGATTAGATGACGAAACCGGATCTTGTACGACGACCACCACAACGACAGTAGCCTGCTGAAGGACTACCTAATACATTTAACAAGACGAACCATTCAAAAGGACCATGTCAGATTCTACGTACCTAGGTACTTAGTAGTAGATAATGGTGACAACCGATACCAAACATCTATTTGCTTTGAATTCTGTTTCACGAGTTCGGTCATCTGAGTCTAAGAGAAGGCATTTATTATCTACCTACCATAGGTAGGTAGTGTAGATACTACTCGGTACCTAGATACTGCCCAAGCTGAACGGAACTACCTAAGTACTTGTAGTGTGACGTGAGTAGTATACTGTTGATCGGTACTGTACGGGTAAGTAAGTAAGTACCTAATTATTAACTAAGTTCGTTCTCGTTCCCGGTTGTTAAGCTTATTTTATCGGTTAAGTTTAACAGCGAATGAATTGTCTAGTTCAACTTCCAGCCGCAATCATGGGGCGCGCCGGTACTCTACTAAGAATCCAGCTAACAGACTGGCGCTGAGCAACTGGTTGCTGAGAGCTAGCTCTACTTATAGGCTAGCGGCCGAAAATGGCATCTGTGGAGAAGCTTCTTTTCTTGTCTCTGAACTCTGTGAAGTCTAGAGTCCTACTACTTAGTATGTACGTAGTATGCTACATTATACTGCACTAACGACTACACTATATGCTACCTGGTGCAGTCCTGGTGAAGAGCTGGTGAAGAGATACGCTAGTCTACCTAGTCGAGTAGTGTATGTAGACATCGCCTCCTGAGACTACACTAGACTAGGTTGTCAGATTTTGGTGTCATCTTGCTCATGGGAGCGCTGATGGGAAATTGGCCCTCCCCACAACCCATACCCATAGCCTACTGGGTGACTCCTCCCGGGGTCTCCATGTTAGGTCTCGATGGGCATTGAGCATGTTTTGCTTGCACTCTCTGCCTCGCTGCCTCGCTGCCTCATTGTGGTGTACACCGGCACTACGCATACACCTATTCCGGGGTTAAGAGTGTCTATGATAGTGTCTATGATAGTGTCAAGGGGCTCAGAAGCGTCGTCTCAACTTCTCTTATCACTTCTTCCGCCATCTCCTTAATAATCTAATCTTGGTCTAGGTGCTGTCAGGGCCTACCCTTCTACCCGCTGTGTATTCCGAAGTGCCAAACTACGCTATTTCGGTCGTATTTCGCACTACACTACACCAGATATTACGTCAGGTACCCAGCCCATCATCTAGTGCTTTGTCGGCCACTTAGAGCCAGCCGTTCGTACCAGTCACGGACCGTATCTCGCTATCGTCTTCGCCGTTGTGACCAAAATAGTTTATGGTACCCACCTTGGCCACCTTTGCGATGCGAGCAATGATGATGAATGGTGATCTGCTTTGTGCTGGCTGGCGATCGACAACTATGATGTGATGGTGAGAGGTACTACACTACACTAACACGACAGAGGGAGAGCACCTTTGAGAAGATGAAAATTATCATTAGCGCCTCGTCCACTACACCGCAGCGCAGCACAGTACAGTATGGAAATAATGCCGTTCCTGGCGGACTTATCCATCAGATTAGGGCCGAGGGTCCCTACACGGATTCCGAGGCTTCCTAGACCCCGGTGAATGAGCACACGAAGCCCTTCTGTGTTGCGTGTATGCTGAAGTACACAGATGAATGGTATACTAGTGTAGTCTACGTAGTAGGTACGGACGTGATATGATGTACACGGTCCCGAATCTCACATGCTCAAATCGGCGGCACAGCTACGGTATATTGTACGCTATCTCCAGGCACGGCCCTAATGCCATCCTCATATCGCCTGCCCCCTGTGTATATGAACAAAACGGGCCAAGTTACAATGTCGCACAGCTGTGCGAGATTAGCATATCTCTGGTGTATGGCTATGCACTTGCTAAAATCGGCATCACTGCTCAGTTTAAGGGCCGCTATAGTCGACACTAACGTCGATACGGAATACGCTCTCCTGATAGAACATGGCCTAAATCTGTGGAGCAGGCTGGTGCTCAGGGGGTGGTGGTAACTAAATTGGCCGCCAGAAACCCTCACGTCTCCTCTTCTCAGACATGGACAAGGTGTAGGAATCGCTTGAGTCCTCGCCTCATCAACTGCCAACCACGTCGGAGCCGAGGAGTTCCATGCATGCTCTTGGCAGGCGATAGATAGCGTACAGAAGCCTTGTATTAGGCCCACACCCCCCTGGTTCCTTTGCCCTCTGCCATTCTTACACCAGGAACTGCTACTGTAAGTAGGAACTGCAATTTGGCCCTTGTGGCGCCATCCAGTACAGGGTCTGTACTTAGTATACACTACTTCACATGTAGTAGTGTGTTTAAGTAGGTAGTAGCGTAGGCCGGGGGGCCTTACTACTCCTTGTACCCCCCGTGGATATGAGGGACTGGCAGAAGATTCATTCATAAAGGTCTGCCCTCTCCCTCCTCTCGAATATTTGAAATCCCCCCGAGCTCGACTTCATACCCTGTTCATGTCAACAGCTGCTCAAGTTGAATCGTAACAGCATATCGCTTTCCACTCACCACTTCAATGAGCAATGGCAACTGTCACTCCTAACCAGGCCAACACTACCACCAAGAGACCCGAGCGTCTCCGGGATACGTTATATGCGGACATGATGAAGCCCGACGAGGACCTCAGCAAAATGGCGGACCCTGCAGAGCGCAGGAGAATCCAAAACCGTCTCGCTCAGCGTGCTTACCGTATGTGCTCAACAATAACTCATGCATGGATGAGCCTGGTCACTAACTAGCCTCGAAGGACGCAAGATGCGGGAGCAGAAGAATGAAGTCGAGAAGTTGAGAGACCAGATCAAGAAGCTACAGGAAACACCAGAATCTAGCAACACCAGCAGACAGAGCACACCCTGCACACCACCAGAGAGCAGCGGTACTCCTGCTATGCCCACGACATCCCTATCGCCGCCCAACTTCGAGATTGCAAACACACCTTCGTCGGAGCACCAATGGGTCGGGGGATATTTTCATGAGTGGCCAGCGGCACCAGCACCACAGGAAAGCTTTATGACGGGCTTGATCTCTCCTACAGAACTTGAAGCACCCCCGCCATACGACGAGTCGCTGCGTGGAGGCTACTCATCTGATGGCTTTGGCGGTGCCCCTGGCATGATGAAGTCTCCCCCGACGAGCCGGCAACACCTCAAGTCACGGCGCACATCGTCTCAGTCAAAACGGCCGCGCAACTTGCCTCGTAGCATCGGCAGCCCTGGACATGCGCCCCAAAGTCCCCATTCTCCATGGATGGCTCCTCAACCATCGCCAATGGATGTTCATGTTCCACCCGGAGTCATGATGATGGCACCGGACCACCAGATGCCAGTATATCCACCCCACTTCGACCTCCACGAGCGTCCCGCCGAGGAGTTCCACTACCCTTCACCACCGCACATGGACGATGCGCCAGCCTGGCAAATGGCAGCCGCGGATGGGTTGCCGAGGACTCAGTCAGATTCCAACCTCAGCACCAGAGCTGCACCGCGATCCCTGCCTGATGCCAACGCACCTATATTACATCTTGCCGTAGCCGGTGGTCACATCGACACACTACGAATAATTCTCAAGCAATGCAACGTCTCAGTCAACGTGCGGGACAGCGCCGGTTACACACCCCTCCAACGCGCCATAATCAACGGTCACACGGACATTGTTGAACTTCTGCTCAAGCATGGCGCGGAGGTCAATATTGATGGATGAGTGTCTTGAACGCGCTGCTTAAGCACATGTGTATACGCATTGATGATTGGAAGGAACTGCATGCATATTGGGAGTTTACTTGATTTTACTTGGCTTGGCTTGGGTTTGGGGCTGGATGAGCCTCTTTGAACAAACATAACATTGAGGAGACGCACGGCATGGGGGTTTCGGGGTTTGTGGCGTGAATTGAATTTGGATACCCCTTTCTGCGAACGCTGCTCGCTTGAGCGCCTTCCTATCCTGTCCTCGAAGAAAATCATAGAGAGAGGGTTATCTTGGATGATGCGGGTGCATCTCCTCCTGGTCACAAGGAACGCCAGGCACTTTCGGAGCCTTGGCCTCGTGATGGTTGGGCCTTAGAGCTGCTGCTCTATAGTTAGACATCTTCGAAAGAAAATACCATGACATTGTAACAATGCTTCATAACCATCCATGTCTTATTTCCCCTAAGTGGTAATCCGTGTGTCACGCTTCCCTTTCAGTCTTCACCAAAGGTTCTTCGAGCACGTTTTTTTCTTGCTCATGTCTTCATTATCCCACATAACCATGAAACCGAATCAACAGTCCAATCAGCGAATTGGTTCGGTTACGTACCCTGTCATCATTCTTCGTATTCAGACAGGCAAAGCTGGAGGCAGGGTACATTGGTCGCCCGTATCTAGCTATCAAACTTGGGTTGGTGGCAAAACTACCCTTAGACTAATGGCAGCTATTGACAGGCACGCAGATACTATAGCCGAATTCTAATGCCGCTAGCGAATCGGTTCAGAATGCGGTACCAACTTTATCTACAATATCCCATCTACTCCTGCCGCCCGCCGAAAGCTGAGATGTTGGGTCACATCCGGACGCTGGCAACCGCTCGGTGACAGGCCATTGGCCTTGTCCTTGTTACTCTCTCTACCCAGGCTAGTGAGTCACAAGAAAGTGACCTGGTGTGGGTGGTGATGGTGGTCGAACCCACTGAACAAGCTTGAGCGCCAAGGAATATGTGCTTGCGTGGCGTTTTCTAGAAGGACGTAGCACCCATGTCACCGATAACGAAAAAGCGAGATCAAGCACGCAAAGTACGTGATCATTCCGCACAGAGCAGGTTGGGTGCGTCCTCCCCCTCCTCCCCCCGCCGTCCATCCAGTACACTACAGTCGGTGGTAGAGACGCCATTACATACATACATATAGTAGTCTACCTCCAGGGCATATACATATACATACTACGTACGTACAATTGGCGTTGCGGAGCACGCACCGACGCTACTGCGGGCACTGCGGGTAATAATAAGGTTGCCGAAGACTATCAGGTTTTTCCCTTTCCTCCTCTTCTTTGCCCCCCTCCCCCCCCCCGGGTCTCCCTACTTGACCGCAAACGGTCAGCTAGAGCTCTCGACCCTGGCTACTTGTCGGCTGAAGGATTCGATCCGGCTCTCATGGAGAAATCCCTCCACCGCGCCGAGCTAATCAGACGGGAGAAAGAAAAAACGAGTGAGTAGGTATTTGGAATTGTCGATGAGATGAAGCACCCGCGAAACGTGGTGAGAGATATTGGCTAGGAGACCGCTGCCCTGGCGTGTAATTCATGCTAGCGTGCCCCGATGGACCAGCATGGAAGACGGCTGCCCTGGCGATCCTAGATTCTAGACCTTGCCCATCGTGAAGTCAATACGATATCATATCGCCATAGCTATTCTTACACTGAAATAGGGTCTCACTAGCACTAGGATAGAGGCTATTGTCGGCCACGCCATGAGTTGAAGTTAGCTCAACGGCCTCAGATCTGATGATCTACCACTACAATAACAACAACAAACAATAACACACCGACTACGGTATACTACATATGCGGGAAGCGTAGGACTGGGCAGAACACAAAGCACGAGACTTGGTTCAAACGTTCTTTAGCGGTCAACGGTTGGGCTTGCGGTTCCTCCCCAGTGTCGCGGCTGGTTACGCCCTGGTCTTGTAGCGGGGTGGCGATTGGTCCGCCTGCTTGCAACAGATGACCCTCGTAACAACAACCCACCAAGTGCGTAACTTTGGCGCTCACCTTGGCACTTGGAAGACAGTTTCCAGCTTCCTATCTTGGCCAGCTTCGGCCAGCTCACATTTCGAATGATCCCTACTGATACAGTACCTAGTGTACGTGTCCAGCAGCCACTGTGGATAGACCTACAGCCGGATGGTATAGCGTCTACCGCGTATGTAGGACGATTAGAGAGCTGAAGGTACTATCGGGGTATTGCGGACTAGCTGCCTTCTACTATATACCTCTGGGGCATGGCGCCTTATTACGTCGTGGTGGCTGGGCTACGTTACCTTCATATAGGAAATGTGACATTACATAATGGGAAAGAAAAAAGAGTGCTTTTCCGTCGCACGAAACAGTACACGTGTAGTGTAGGTAGGCATCCTCAAGCGAGACACGCTCGAACTAGGGGGGGGATTTTGAGTTTATTCGCTAGGCGACCCCGAAGATTCCATACAAGGATCTCACCTCTGATCCCGCCTTCAAGCCAATGGATTCCGCGATACCTGGGAGATGAGGTCCACATGGCAGCGCCTAGAAAGTAAGCTTATAACGTACCTAGACGTCTCCCGCATACATCCACATTGGTCTCTGCATTGCAGCGTACCGTCCGGCCATCGGCTATCTTATCAACCTCGTCAAGCTCATCCCTTCCTGTAAAAGAGGCTGCGTTGAGTGCCACCTTTTCGACTGTCTCTTCCCCACACACACCTGACGCGATAACGTGTCGCGTGGCAACCTTACTTTCGGTGGTCCAAACAGACTTACAGGCAGACGCCCGTGCGTGCATGATCCATGCCCACGCTTTTTGGGGGTCACGCCTCCTAAAGCAGAACTTGATAGGTGACCTACAAAGGGTAGGTGAAAGTAGCTATGTAGTATAGTGTAGTGTAGAATAGGAAGAAGATAGCGAGAGGACGGGGCTGCTGTACGTGAGGTCGCCGTCCCTGACTTTTCGGGCCAAGAAAGTCAGCTAGTTACATAGCTAGCTAGCTCCCCCCTTCTCTTATCAGAGCCGCAACTTATGCCTCTTTCCGCCCGTTGCTGTATATACGCTGCGATAGCTCTTATGTCTCGCCGAATAGACGTCGGTTACGTCTGCGCTATCAGTTGGCGTGGACTGCAATTGAACTGAATGGGCTAGGAATGCGCATGAAAATGTAACGCGGTGACAAGGGCACGACCGACACACATTTCCTCAACCCCCAGAAAAAGCACGGAGGCTGTCCAGTCGGCGAGTTTCACGCCGTCTGCGAAGTGATAGCAAGCAGCATACTAGACGAATAGACGAGAGAAATCTTACTTATCCCACCATGAAGATAGTCTAGATGACTGCCTGATCCAGAAGCTTAGGAATATGGAATCAATGGTGACTGCGATACCAGCTCCCTCCCAGATGCTTGGCTGGACGGTTGATGTAGTAAGTCATACGTTTTTCACAAGACGTGTAATAATAATAACATCATGAAGTTGTTCACATCCCAACCCGGTCAGTTTTTCGAGTATTCTTATTGATGGGAGTTCGGGCTAGAAATGGCCACGGAGGATGTCAAATGAAGGACGCGTGTTCGTACCGGGCGTTTCGATCCGTAGCGGCAGGATTTCAGAAGCCGTGAGGCTTGGGTGCGCTAGCGAGGAGTCGGGATATGGATGGGTTTTCCGAATTTCGCTCTTAAACTCGACTCTCTCCGTACCATGAAGTAGATCCGAGCGGGACTATGAAATGCTGATGCGGACTAGAAATAATGCTAATTAAGCACACTACACAACCGTATACACACTCCACTGCTGTTAGATAAGCCGAGACCGCTCAGGAGGAATAGGCAATTGGATCGATCCCGAGCGCGGTTTGTCTTGGGGTACCCAGTCTGCAGTCTGGCGAGTACAACTTCATAGCATCCCCAGACTTATGACTTGGGCCTCGCTTATTAGGCGACTACAGTTTCATATTAGTTGGATGAAGGGATTTGGGAGGCCTCGAACAGGAACGCAGGGCGCCACATACGCAATGTTATGCTCTGCTCTCGACTCTGACTGGCCGGCAACAGATGTCCCTGATATTTTAGGAATTCTTCATTTTCATGATAGTCGAGAGAGGCATGTGGCCAAGTGAATAGGAGGGTCGCAATCGTGACAGAGGTGTCCGTAACAAGAAGCTACACAACATGTGCTTAAATCGTGTACCTGCCTAACGAGTGCATATATACCGATGCAGCCTAGCAAGTGCCGTCGGTACCAGACGCCGCCGAGCTGGATGATGCTATAACTGTAACGTCCATCAACTAATAGGCTTCTGTATCACCAAGATGGTGGGATCGTATTTTCCAAAGCGACTTAGATCTGTTATCGACGTTTGGGGAAACCCCTTGTCATTGCTTCAAGATTTGTTTTTTTTTTCTCTGCCTTCTTGTCGTTCTGAGTTTCTTTTGGTGGCTTACTCCGATATCCTGAATGGAACTCTGGTCGGGATGCAACTTCGCGATGAACGGTGTGACAGCAGTTATAGTCTTAGTGTTACGAGTTAAGCAGTCGGCACTTTTCCTTTCCTGCTGGCCTGCCCTGTCAAGGCATGTGTCGCCGTTCTAGAAGTCCACTTGGTTCCCCCAGAGTCTCATCGGCTGCGTTGATCGACATCTTATCCATGATAACAGCATCTCGGCCGGCAAGGCATGTCGTATCGACCCTCTCTACTGCACGAAGGGTATATCCACTACACATGATAACATATGCAACACATCTTGTTTCCATGCCCAACATCCTCTTTGAGGCATGCGAGGAGTGGAGCTTGGGCATTCGGAAAGTGAGGAGGGAAGCGTGATGCGAGAGAAACGGCTTTTTCCGTCGCAGAAAGTTTCTTTGCATCTCTTTTTCATTTGTCTTGCGACGCATGAAGAACGACCCTGCGGTCGTCTCGCCACTGTCTGAATTGCATTAGCGCTCCGGGGCACCCTGTATACTTTATCTGATAAAATGCGGATGGTTCGGCTTGGAGAAACAACATCTCCGACTCGTTAATGTAGGGGTGGAGATATTAGTATACATAGTAAGAACCATGCTCAGAAATTGTGCTTGCCCCCTGGTTTTTTCTAGAGAACTCAATCAAAGAGAAACATATAATTCCAATTAAATTCAAACCCACCACTCACTTCGAGTATATCGTCCGGACTGAGCTGCACGACGCAACTGCAGGACGTGCAAGATATACCCCACGTAATGAGAGGCATAAGGCCAAGACACGCACTCACATCGCTCTCCAATGAGGTTTCTTAGCGCTGGCGACAAGCTACGAAAGAATCGGGGTGTAACATCACGTTACCAAGGTTACAAATGTCGAGGGCTATGGGCATAACGTCTTGCGGGTATAGGATTGCGTGTACACGCAAAAGGAGAGAGGCACTATCTTGGGACGTGCATCTCGGTGGGCCAAAGCCAAGAAACGAGCCTTCGGCGGAGAGAGGTCTATCAGAGCGATCAATGGGGCGGTTCACGAACCCGCCGATTCCCGGGGACGGGCAGACCCATCGCCCTTTTGACAATTACTCTCCCGCACCGGGTTACGGCAGCTAGAAACGACACAGAAGCGGAGCGGAATTTCGTGATGTGGAGGAGGAGTAGTACTAGGCGGCCGCAAGTCTGGGGTTGTCCGCATTCTAGATTGACTGGTACTGTAGACTAAATATGCGACCTGTCGTGATACCATGCCTCGCTTCCAGTACCAGGTCGGGAGCATATCTGGTGGCGGCAGATTGGCTGCAGGTTCACTAACGGTGATAGACGTTCTAAGGTAAGATGCTCGGTTTCAATGGTACGCCGGTGTGATAAACGTTAATTGTCAATATATACGAAAAGTGCAAAAACAGCAATTCGAGACGAGCCTAATTCTTGGCATAAGGTATGTTGATGTAAGTGTGCAGGGCATCCCTCCATATGTATATACTCGAAAAGGGCAGTTCTGCCTCACCGGCGCTTGGACTAGAGCACACGCCCCCCCAGCTCCCCAGGCACGTCCCAGAGTAAGAGAACAACGGATTTTAGAGGAGAACAAAGCCGTCTTCAGTGTCCTCGTCCTTGCTGACTTGATCCTGACTCACAAGCCCTAATTGCACCATTTCATCGTAGACTAAATCGGCTATGGCGGCCATGCCTTCAGGTCGGGGGTGGTAGGCTCCGCCTTGGTGAAACAGCTTCCAAGTGAAGCCGGAGATCCAGGGGTTCTCTGCCCCAATGGCGTGTGCCTCGCTCGCCTCTGCTACGTTCACGGTGCTACACCAGTCTTGACGCCCAAGCACGGCCTTGTGTGTCGCTTCTAGCAATCGCGTGGCTACCTCCCTATGGTGCGCAATGCGATCGGCGCCGAAGACGACGTCCTCGCCAGGCCGGGTGTCCGGGCCCAACACTGCCTGGTACTCGACGACAAGGACATAAGCTTGGGGTGCCTTGTGGTGAATGGCGTCGAGCACGGTGGCGTACCGCTGCGCGAGACCGTCTACATCTAGCTGAAGCTGGGCACTAGCCTCACGGTCCGGGTCGGGGCCGCGAAGGTACAGTAATACACTGCCCAGAAGGCTCTGGCTCAGCGTGTCCTCGAAGATGCCCCCGATGTAGCCGATGTCGTTACCACCGCCAAGGACCAGGACGACATCGCTGTCGGCGGGAAGGTCATCGACCTGCGGAGCAAACCGCCTCCCACCGGCATACTGTGGGGTGTCGAGGAGGTGTAGTAGCGTTGCGCCGCAGACGCTCAGGTCGGTCAGCTCGGCGCCTACTCGCGAGGCCACGAGGTGCGCGTAATTGGCTCCCGAGCGCCCGGCACTGTGGTCTTCGACGGGCACGATGGTGGGCCCTGCGGCGAAGGATGAGCCGAGGCTTGCTATGCGGAGAGGCATTTCTTCTGCTTCTGCTTCCACTTCTGTTTATGCCTCTGCTTCTTGCCTCTGCTTCTGCCCTGTAGGCCACTTTCTTCTTTGTGGTAGTACGGCAGACAAAACGTCCCGATGCCGCGAAACCCGTGTCTTAGCTGAGAGAATCGGGGATTACAAGTGCTACTAGGCTTGCATTGGACCGTGTCATGTACGCATCTCCTGCGTCAACTCGAGTATCTCACACCCAGGGCTACGTGTTGGGGGGTATTATAAGTCAAAGACACCCACTGGATGTAGAGTGTATAGTTGATCGAGATGATGTAAGGGGCATTGTGCGAGACCTCACCTTCTGAGCGGAGTTGAACCAAACCTGAACGCTTATCGCATGAGAGCTATCGCTATGTACTTGCCTATCTATAGATACTTACCAAAAGTGGATAGAGAGGTTGGGAGCTTAGGTAGAGTGTCTTAGGTAGGTACCACATCTCTTCGTCTCGGTGGGTCTTAGGTCATGTGGTTGGTTACATACCTATGTAGTAGTGCTTCTACAGAGTACTTAGTATGTGCGCGTGTACCATACTTGCGACACGAAGTTATCTTGCCGACGACATCTTTATTAGTATTTTGTAACACAAAATATATTTTGACGGCTACTTGATTACTATACCCAGGTAGAAACAAATTGATTAATATTTTGACCTTCATTTCCTTCATTTCCTTCGTTTTTGCCTGTTCCTGAACATGCTTGATTAGGACCTAACCTAACCTACCTACTAACCTACCTAGGTAGATAGTGTTGTACGTACTAACCTGCTGTAGGTAAAAAGTGAGAGGGATAGAAAGATCTAGGCCTTCTAGCCGACTACCTTACTTCGCAATAGATCACAGTAGATCCAGTACTAGATAGTACCTGATAACGCCGGGCCACGGCGCTGGCCGGCCGGCAGACGGCTTCGAGATGTACTGTAATCCGAGTGGGCAATGCCGTCGCACACGTACCGCGACATATCGTGCCTCCGTCGCAAGCTTCAGGAACCATTTCTTTCCCTCTGTCCTCCCTTTACCCCTTTACTTGGCTTGTCTTATAATCAATCCCCTCTCGCAGCCCGTCTGCCAGTAGCTTTCTCTCCGAGACCTACAGCAACCTCCCTTCTCTCTCCCTCGCCAATGCGCCGGCAAATAAAGAACCAATGAGAATAGCTTATCGACAATCTAATATAGCCATAGCAAACCATTTGATATTGGATGTGCGACAAAACCCACAACAAACACCCAGGAACAAGCCATAAGTCGGGTACGATAGCGTGGTAATTACTAGCTACGCCATTTCTACCTAGGCGTTCCACTGCGCTTTGTAGTGACGCGAACAGTTTTATGTTTTACTCCCGGAAGAAAAATAAAACTTAAAAAAAGTAATATAAAGGGGACGGGAAAAGAGGGCACGACGCAACAAACCACAGCGCATCATACTGCACAGCACATAGAACGGCAGGGTAGACACATAGATCATGACGCTCCCCAAGCTGCCAAAGAACCAGGTATTCTTCGGCACCTTCATACACTGCAAGAGCCTCAACGAGCTGGAGTATTTGCACAACACGGCCGTCTGTGTAGACCGGTCGGGGACCATAGTTGCCATAGAGAGAAACTGTAACCAACAAAAGGCAGTCGAGACGTTGTATGGAAGACTGGGATGGAGTCTAGAGGATATCGCCGTCACTCTGGCCTGCGATAGACGGCAGTTCTACTTCCCCGGCTTCGTTGGTAGGTCTCCTGATCGTTAACGCCTGCACGAGATTGCGTCACGCTAACATCTTGCCTACTATCAGACACACACGTTCACGCCTCTCAGTACCCTAATATCGGCATTTTTGGCAAGTCAACCTTATTGGACTGGCTGAATAGATATACCTTCCCCATGGAATCCTCACTATCATCTCTTCCCAAAGCACGCAGGGTGTACACGAGATGCGTCAGACAGGCATTGGCACATGGCACCACTACAGCAGCTTACTACGCGACCGTCGATGTTGAGGCCACTAACCTCCTAGCTGATCTCTGTTACTCTATGGGCCAGCGCGCCTTCATAGGTCGTGTGTGCATGGATCACCTCGGGCCGGACGACTATATCGACGAGTCGCCTGAGCATGCAGTAGCCGCTACCCAGGCCACGATCGATCACATCTGCAACTTAGACAGCGGGTTCGACCTCGTGAGCCCAATCATCACCCCAAGGTTTGCGCCTGCATGCAGCGCCGAGACGATGAGGGGTCTTGCGGAGCTGCAGAGGCAGACACGGCTGCCAGTGCAGACACACATCTCAGAAAACGTTGACGAGATCAAGCTGGTGAAGGAATTGTTCCCAGAAAGCAAGAGTTACGCCGATGTGTACGATACTCACGGGCTTCTAAACGAGAAGACCATCCTGGCTCACGCTGTCCACCTTACCGAGGAAGAGGCGGATCTCATTGCCGAAAGGAAGGCCAAGATTGCCCATTGCCCGTGTAGCAACTCTTCGCTCTCAAGCGGCATGGCACGGGTACGGTGGATGTTGGATAAAGGCATCCAGGTGGGGCTTGGAAGCGATATGAGCGGTGGCTATAGCCCTAGCATCCTCGAGGCCGCCAGGCAGGCGAAGTTGGTGTCGAATCACTTGACCATGCCGGGAGGAAGATTAGACAGTCTGGCACCAGAAGAGCGCGAAAAGTCCAAGTTGAGCGTCGATGAGGTCCTGTACCTGGCGACGAGAGGAGGCGCGCAGGTAGTTGGGCTAGAAGACAAGATTGGAGCGTTCGAGGTCGGGAAGCAGTGGGATGCCCAACTCATTGATGTGGGCGCTGTCTCCGACGAGGTTGCCGAGGACGATTTTACAAACCATGGCACCGTGGATCTATTTGGCTGGGAGACGTGGGATGAAGTTATTGCGAAGTGGGTTTTCAATGGCGACAGTCGAAATGTCAAGAAAGTATGGGTTGGGGGCCGAGTTGTGCATCATCAGTAGAGTTCCTGGAAAACAAGAAAGGCAGGAGAGATTAGATAGACTTGGCTTGTCCCGACTTAGTGGCGTTGACCTAATGTAATGGACGAGCAGTGCCTATGTTAGTAGCGCGCTCTATACCCGACATTAATAGATAAAATGTTGCTGCCGTTATGTCGATGTGTGGCTTGATCTGAGAAGTTGTGAAATGCGACACGAGAATGGCCGAATCTCAAAACGTGAGCCTTCCACTTCACTGCCCTTAGGACTATTTGAAGCCTTCATTGTCTACCGGGGAACTACATAGGAACGCTAACACCTTTAAGCAAAAATAGAATCCTTAACTAACCGCCCTAATTAGAATGAATGACATAATCCGAATACATAAACAACTTACCGTGTCTTCCGCCAGGACACAAAAGGGAGATATCAAAAACATACTCGCCTCTGCAACCTAAGGCCATTAAATAGATAGGTACCTTCACTCCATCTCCTGCTCCTATCTCAACAAAGGTTATGCCTGAAAACCACTTTTCTCGACCCCCTGCTCGACACATTTCCGTCTCCCTTACGTAGCTTCGTTGGCGTTATTTCATAGCTGACGTAGTTCGTATATAAGGCGGAACAAAGCTTACTACTTGGTGTGGTCAAACATGCTGCGTTGTTGGGTCGAATCCTCCAGACTGTCGCCAGGATCATCTAGTAGACGGTACCTGCTTGTTAGGCTAGATGCCTAGGGGCATAAAGTCAATCAACCGGGTCATTAGACTGGCATTACCCGAGACTGTCGAAAGCCGGTTGCTGTCCTTAAATCTTACGATTAGGATGTGGCTCTACCACGTAGTGAGTTCAACGATGCAGAACGAGAAATTCTTCATGAGTAGTTAGATGGGAATAAAAATGCTTGACCATGGCTGGCGCTTCAACTATCGTAAGACGAGATGAAATGTCAATCGACTCCTGCACGCCGAAAGGGCCGCCTCTAACGTTTACTAAAATGATAAAATTGTATACATGGGTTTATGCTGTAGTATACTCTTGGCAGTCATAGTCTAATGCAGCGTTAATAGCAGTCATTCCACATACCGCCTCCCACCTGCCCTGCCCTAGAGCCCAAACATTATATATACTCATTGGTGACCATTGACCTGAACTTCAGGCGCACCAGCTCCGCCGATACCATTAACGCCGTTTACCTTACTTGTGTCATCTTGATAGCTGTCCCAGTTTTGGAGAATCTGAGCAATCTTTGGCGAACTTGTCAAATTGTAGACGTCTTGGAAGTACTCTTTTGTAAGTTCGAATGGGCGAGCCGTAACATTGGGAATGTACTTCCCAACGAGCTTGGAAGGGTCAATGGATGTCTTATTGATCTTCTTCAAAAGAATATTGCGGAAAGGCTTGACGCCGGATCGCAAGAATGTAGAGTGGAATGGTACGTCGATGCCCTTTAGCGGGATAGTGGCGAACCCTCGGGCTAATTCTAGCGGTCGCGGTTTAGCCAACGTCTGCTGAGCAGAGCCTTTGATAATGTCGGCGAGTTGTTGCTTCAATTCCTCACTGCTAACATTGTCCAGCAGCTGGTTGGTGTCAATTTCCCTGGCTTTCAAAAAGTTGGTGACAGTGGTAAGCGTGTCAAGAGCACGAAGATCTCCAGCACACACATATTGCATATCAGCAATGTTGTAGTTGACGATCTCCAAGAGCCAGCCGGTCTCCTCGGCAATGCTACGGACCAAAAAGCGAAGTGCTCCTTCTCCAAAGGTCTTAGAAATGCGGCTGGGGTTTACAGCACACATGGAGTAGTTGGATCGGCCTTGTGCATCTCGCTCGACTGCCACTTGCATAGTTAATCCGCGGTAGAAGACGACAGAAACTAGGGACTCGATAGGAAGCACATTGGCCAGAGCAGCAAGAGCCGAATACTCTCCTAGTGAGTGACCGGCAAAAGTGCTGTCTCGGGGCACTAGACCTTTGGCGTTCATGTCTTCGAAGCTGGCTTTCTCCATTAGCGTCAAGGCGGGTTGGGTAAATTGTGTGGCAGACAGCAGGCCGGCAGGCGATCGGTAGGTGTAAGATGTGGTCCTCTCGTTGATCTCCTTGAAGATACGCTCGGATTTGACACTTCCATCTGCTCCAATAGTCTCGAAATTCATTTGCATGTAGTTCTCGCGAATCGCCTTGCCACGTGGACCACCAAAATGGACGGTGAGCTCGCGCGGATTGTTCTTTACGATGTTCAATATAGAGAAACCTGAAGACGGTCAGCAATAATGCTAGATATTCATGAGGCAAGCTTACCATATGTGTCCAGTAGGTACTTATCAGCCCTGTCCCAAACCTCCTTGGCAACTGGACTAGATGCATACAAGTCCATACCCATTCCTTGTTCTTGGGACCCCTGACCAGTAAAGACATAGGCTGTGACTGGCTGCTCAACCTCAGCTTCACCGAGGAGGACTTTCTCTTCTGTCTCTTTGTTGCTCGCTTCGACCTTGATAATCTTTCGGCCACCAATCATGCCAACATGTTGAAGCCTAACCTCGATATCATCATTGGGAAGCACCATGCCAACCAAGGAAGCATGGAAACTTCGAACTCGACCAACATGATTCTCGGCAGCCCACGTTTCTACCAAGCTTCGAACAGCTGCGCTTGAGTACATACCATGCGTGATCGTACCTGGCAGATTTGCATAGCTAGAGAAGACCCGGGAAACGTGAATGGGGTTATAATCGCCCGAGACTTTCGCATAAGTCTCATTCGAAGCAGGTGCCTTCAAGAGAAGCGGGGCCTTACCACTCAGAGGAATTGAGTTCTCAAACAGGATGGGTTGTTCAATGGATGAGCCGTGGCGTTGGAGATAGTCGAGAACAGGGTTCCCATGAGAAACACCCGCCTCATAGTCCACACTGCCAATTTGGATGATTTCCTTGGTAGGAAGCTCAAGTAGTACTTGACCACTGGTTGCTACCGTGTTGAATACCGTCTTATTCTTGAATGTTACCAAACTTTGAAGGCGGAATGTTAGTGTCTGCCCTAGTAGCTCAATGTCGTTATTGTCAAGCTGGATCCAATCTTTGGATCGCAACACGGCAACATCCTTTGACGTAGTCAGGTGAACTTGCATCGGGGTTTCCAATTTGCGTTGGAACGTGTTCTCATAATCAGTGTAAACACCTCGATACAAAAACTGCGACGTGACCTCCATGACAGCCTCGCCATCTCGGTAGATTGTGCCACAGACTTCTACCATTTTGCCGGAATCTTGATTAATGACGGCATTGATCTGAGCAGTCGTTTTTACCTCATCGCCTTTCTGTAGCGGCTCCGCACCAGGCATCATCCGGAACCCGTTAGACAGATGAACAAGCTTCAAAAGATCGCCGTCAATCTTGCGTGGGAAGATTGGCTTTGTAATCGCTTTCCATCCAACTACAATAGCAAAGTCCATGGGTGCCAGCATATCCTTGCCAGGGCGATCCACAAAAGCCTCACCTGTATTACCAACGGCATGTACAAAATCATTGATGTCGCCGCTAGTGATGGTGGTCTTACCACCGTCAAATTGGGAGTGGACATCGCCATCCAGATCAAGAGGGTCATTACCAAACCATGCCCGCCAATAGAATTCTTTAATGCGGTCATTGCGGCCTTCCATAACTTCATGAATTGGGGCATAACCAGCCTCTGGTCGATAAACAAACCTGAGAGGCAAGGAGACAGGCTGTCCCAGGGCTGTGGTGTCTTTGATCATGTTGACGGTAATCTCCTCGCCATCAAATTTAACTTCAATCACGTCCTGATAGCGGTTGTGACGAGGCTGTTCGCGAACAATGATAGAAGTCTTTGCTGGCTCATCCGGGTGTCTAATCTCAACAAATAGCCCACGGACAGGAGCAAAGATCCGCTTCATGGGATTGGTTTGGTATTTCTTCCCCTGAATTACGACATCTGACGTGAAGAGCGCATGTCGCCAACCACGGTTCGGCCCAGCCAATAGGGAAAGCCAGCAATCGATAGACGGCAATGTAGCAGCAGGAGATGAAGATAGTCGGTACGTATTCTTTTGTTCATCCTCGGAAATAACGAGACCTTCTAGATCCGAAGGCGTCTCTGTTTCGATGAGTTTACCACCGAAGTACTCAATAGTCGGGATTGAGTCGACTTTGTCTCCATAGATATCTTTAGTTAACCTTGAAATATGGCCAGTGTGAATACCATCCAGGATATCCTTGATGGGCTCGTCCAATTTGGTCGAGAATTTGGCGGCCATAGGGCCCTGTAAGATACAGGTACGACCAACATCCTGATCAATGACTGCTTCTAGATCTTCCGACTGCCAGAGAGAATCCTTCTTGAAGAAGAATTCAAAGTTTTCGTCTAAAGCCGGAACGAATGTCACGGGCTTTTGACCACGACGTTGGCAAAGAAGTAGAAAGTGCTGTACATCTTGAGCGTTGATGATCTGGGTATCGGCCTCTGAATACTGGGCCAGGATCTTTTCAATGATGGGGAAAGGCTCATCGAGATCAGCATAGTTCTGCAACAGAGATGGCTGGTTCGGACCGGTAGTAAATCGTTCCTCCAGACGATGAATGAAATCACCAGTCAACCTTTTGTAGGAGGTATCGATCCAGCGTGCCTCATGCTTCACATAAAGGAGCTCAACCATGCGGCGCACCACTTCTCCGTAGGTCATGTCCTCGAGATCCACTGTTTGCCCGTGTCTATTACGGCCAAACCACACCTTCTGGAAATCGTTGTTGAGCTTCCTGATTATGTACTCCCGATTTTTCTTGAGCTCTGCCACGCGTTTCTCCTTGGGCAAACTGAATATTTTCTTGTCCATCTCCGCCCAGAACAGTACACCTCGAGTGGCGAGCTTGTGAATTGGTTCGCCCATCTCGGACCTTACGGTAATGACACCGCCGGCGGGACCTTTGTAAGTCTTCTCCCATTGACCGTCATCCAAGCCCTCTGCATCAACAATGGCCTGTTTAGCGGCCTTACTGGTATGGGCCTCCTTAGCGACCATCATGCGACTGCCAAAGAGGCAGCCATCGAATGGCATCGCTGGGTAGCCATACTTCTTTGACCAGTCACCGGTGAGATACGGGTATGTGTCTTCCGCTCCGCCAAATCCACTCCCAGCCACCAAAATGATATTGTCCGATCGTCTGATACGACCGTACATTTGCAGTATTGGTTGATGAAAGTCCTCGAAGGAATGGTGGCCTCCGCCACGACCACCAGTCCACTGGAGAATGACCGGAAAACTAGGATTAGCTTTGGCAATGTTAATAACGGCCTGGATTGCTTCTAAAGAGCCAGGTTTGAAGGATATATGCTTGAGACCTAAGGTCTCGATATATTCCTGGGCAACCTCGATGGATGGAACACCTGCACCAATGGTCAATCCTTCAATAGGAACGCCCTCAGACCGGAGCCGGCCCAGTAGAGGTATTTGCCAACCCATGGCCCTTGGGTTGACGTAGATTAAGTTGACAGCGATACCACGTCCTGCGGGAACAGCCTGTTCGATCTTGTTCAATGCTTCAGACATCGTCTTGGCATTGTAATATCCACCACCACCTAGCTCGATTTGATAGCCAGCATTCATGGTTGCGGCCACGAAATCCCAGGGGACGGTGGCAGGAGTCATACCAGCAACGACGATTGGCGGAACACCGAGTAGTCTACTCATTTTGGTGTCCACGTAGAGTTTACCAGTGGACGTCTTGATAAGACGTGGGCCATATTTCTTAACCCAATCGTCGGCATAAACAATTGCGTGCTCTTCATCGCGGTCAAAAAGTTCGCATTTATAGCCAATTTCCTGTGCAGAGCCATCAACAGCTCCAGCAAGAATAACCCGTACGCCTGTGCCCTCCTTATTACGGCTGGTCAGGACGCCAAGGCCTGAGATACCCCCAGGGCCGAAGTCAACCACATGAGTCGCCCCCGGGAAACTGGTTGCCTTCTCCCACTGTACTGAATCCCGTGTAATCATGCGTACCAGGGATGGGACGATGTCACCTTGTACGGTGGACCTCAAATCCTCGCCAGTACATGTATTATAAACCGCAAGTCCAAGCGATGATACGTCAATCTTGATGTCCTTAAGGTCTTGATCGATAAGCTTGGTCGCGTCGGCGAGATATTTGCTGTGGAATGGTGCAGTGATAGGCAAAAACCGATTCACGAAGCGTACTTTCCGTTCTGTATGAGGTATTCTGTTCTGATCCAATCCCGTTGGGGCCTTGACTTTGCGTAATTGTAGATTAAGACCATACAGAGAGATGGGAGGACCGGTAACGACCATGTTTCTTGGACTGTTAACTAACGAGACGGCAATATGGCGATCTTCAGGGAGGTATTGATTTGTCTCGTTAATGTGCTTTTGTACTTCACTCTGGGGCAAGTCACGAATACTCAACATAGGCGTTGGTTCTCCCTCGCCATTATCAATTGAATCTCGAAGCGTACCCGGTGTTAAGGAAGTCTTGGGAAATACCTGCTGGCTTCGAGCACCAATCCAGAACAGAATTGTTAATGCGTCGCTAGCATATTTCTCGAATGATTCCCAGGAGTCAGCAGCGGCAGTGGCTGCTGCAACCACTACACCTTGGGAATGGCCGGTAGTACCCTGAAAGCGCTCTCGTAGAATGCCTGGGTGGATACCCAGACCCTTACCGAGAACCTGGTAGTGACATAGCTGTACTAATCCGATTAAAGGGAAGCTGACCGGTGCAGATACAAGATAGTCAATATCCGGTGTCGCGTCTGGCGAACGTAACCATTCAAGAACATCGATACCCTTCGAATACAGCTTCTCAGCGCGAGGGTCCCGTGCCAAGTTATGAAGAAGCTCTGCAGATCGCGTAACTAGCTCGCCCACAAATGAAGGATAAGTATCGTAAACTTCCCGAAGCTCGTCGAAGTATTCGACGATGTTTCCTTGGCCTCCGAAAATGCTATAAATGGTTGTGGACCCTTCGTCGGCGGCCCTGAACAAGGCGGATTCGTGAGGTCTCATTGCCCGGTTGGCGACAGAACGGGCAGCGTAGTAGCTCTTTACTACTGCAATCTGCTTTTCAAGGATACCAGGCAAAGTCTTGGCTAAGGCGTGGACATCATTGCCTCTAAGATACATTCGCTCAAATTCGTTGAGAAGGAGCTTCAGCACTTCCTCGTACGACCCTTGAGCATCATCTTCCCCCTCTTCGACCTCATGGGCCACGAAACCCATATATCGGGCCACAAGCTCGGCTACTGATGATGGCTCATCATCTTGGGCCAATTCATCGGTGGGAGTAGGTAGACCAGCGGTGAAGCGGTTTTTTAGTTCTGAGGCATGGAAATGTAGGTTTGTGGGTACGAGAAACGAAGACTCGAGGGACCCATGCGAGAGGGTTAGGGGTCGGAGGGAGGATGAGGATCTGGGTGTAGATACGCCCGTCTGGGGCCCAGTGTTTGTGCCGTACATTATGTAGGGAAGTCTATTCACTTCTGTGGTCGCCGAGGCCTCTTTCCCAGTATGCTAGATGGTCATATCGTGGTCAGCAATGCGACGAACTAAATAGACGGACAGCGCACAACCACAGGGCCTTACGTAGATCTAGGAATGATCTCCGTTGACTCAGCAAAGAGCAGGAGATGTTTGAAATGGTGTGGTACGGAATTATTGTTCAACCCCCGCCGAAGAGTCAAGGAGGGACAAAAAGCAACACGAGTTAATCTCTATTAGAGGCGCCAATGGCTAGAGCGCCAAGTAAAGGTGATATTGAAAAGTAGGTGAGGTATTGTTTTGAAGCAAGAATAAGGCCGTGACCTCGGCTCGTTTGCGTGGGAATTATGTGGTCAAGACTGACTGCCAGAACTCGATACTTGAGAAGTTTGAGAGACGGATCGAAAGAAGCAGTTTACAACAAGTGTATGCTGAAAAGAGTGAACCTGCGAGAGGTGGTTCGTGGTCCCTTGAAGCTTCACCAGACCAAGTGGATTTTTTTTCTGGGGCGTTGTTCCCATCCGAGTCCATAGCACTTTACAAAGTATAAAGTACGGAGTACTCCCGGGGTAAATACCACTGTAACAAACACCGAGTGCCTGAGCCGGGTATCTACTAGCAAAGGTACCACACGTACCTGCTCACGAACTACCTACATGTAGGTATCTGTATACCTAGAATTAGCGGACAACGCCCTTAAACTTCTGCCTTGTCCTCTCCCTCAACATGCTGGTTTAGTGGGTACGTGTTACCTAGGTAGGTAGGCAGCGAAAAAAAAAATTTAAGTCCATTTCGCGCCAAACAATTTTGTTCCATCTTGTTGGGGATTGAGCTGGAATTGGGTGCCACACTACACTACAACCTAGACCCCTGCCGAATGACTGAATCGACCAGGGCCACTTGGAGACTCTCAATTCTGGACCTGTCGTGCTATTCCCCACAAGGTATCTCTACATGGCACTTTATTAGTACAACGACCTCAACCTTCATACTACGTGTATTAGTATTGAACCAGTATTCTGTATTGTGCTGACTATGGGCACAGGACAGAAAGAAAAAAGAATTGTCTCGACAGTGATACACTATGTATGTGTTGTTGCACCGAGTACCAGTCTTGGAACATGAGAAATTCAAAAGTCTCGACTGTTAAACAGGCACCGAGCAATGAATTCCAATACCATTGCAAGTGTGTACAATGATGTCTATAACCAGACACGACGAAACTAGCTACGTGTAGGTAAAATGGAATACCCAAGCTTTGTAGCTCAGAGCCGCAGTTGATATTATCTGGAATCATTGATCACCCGCATCAGAGCTGCCCAAGCAAAGCACGTCCTCCATACGAGCAGTCACTTGAAAGCAATGATGTCAACTCGTCATCTCCTTTGCCCGCTTACAACAGGGGAGGAAATCTTGACCCTCCGGTGTAGTAAAACGGCACAACTTTGGGACGTCAATTAGGTACCTTCCCGCCCATATCAGAGAAGGAATAAATCGAATGCTGTGCTGTACACTACAGAGCAAGGCGAAGATAAATCGTAGGTACACCGCGGATAAGTAAGGGGAACAGATTAAAAAAAATAGGAAAAAAATATGACCAATGATCTCGTTGAAGTATAGATACTTGCACAGGCTAGATCACAAGGGTCAAAGATTTAGGTCGCCATCCAGCCCGTTCTACTGGAACTACGGGACAGCGGGTGCCAAGCCGCCATAGTTATAGATGGGGCAAAGTTGACATCCGCACAGGAGCCACTTACGTTTGATAGGGAGTTATCAAATGGGTCGCTAGAAGTGAAGAGTACCCAGGTAGACACTATGATTATACACGTGCATTTGGAACACCTAGAGGTAGCGAAAACCCAGATTGATGTAATATAGGCCCATTTCCCCGGAGTCTCTTCAGTGTGTCTTACGCAGGCTCGCGGGTAGTTCTTATTCATATCTACATCTTAAATGAAACAATGATGCAAGCTAAGTGTCGTGTGGGGGAAGTCGGTGGCTGTTAGTCTACACTACACACTGCTGATTAGATATGCCACTCGAGATCGTTGAGAAATAGTGGATACGCCAACAAGGTCTGAACAAATCAGAGCAGGCATAGTAAATGCGCAACTGTTTTAGTGCATCTGCCATGCAAGCTAAATTACATACCTCTTGGTACTGTCTCCCGGTACACTGTACCGATGAAACTACCTACCTTAGTGTACCTTCGCTTGGCCACCATTGGACTCGCAGCTGCAGGCACCCTTTGCCCCGGGCGCCGAGGGTCCCCTGGGTGATTGTAGCCAACCAAGATCAGTGGGAAAAAAAAAAAAAAATTAAGATTCCATGTTCACACGACTTGAGTTCAACATTTGGGAAAGCTCCGTTCAAAGCTCCGTTAGACCCTGTATCTGCTCCAGCCTACGTACTCCTAATTTAGCATGGCGACAGCGTGACCTACACATAGAGTACACTTGCCTCATCGATTGGCGTACATGCCTATTAGCTACAGTACCTGCCTCACCGTACCTGCCTCACCGTACCTGCCTACCGGGTATTCGCACCATTCTACCTACCTTTTACCTTATCGTACCACCTAAAGTACAGCTGTCTCGGTACCAGTAAGTATCGACGTCGGGTTGCAGGTCGGATTGGAGCCTTCAAGTTGTCCTTCGCTCCTCCCTATCTGCCTAGTGTCTCTCGTCGAAGAAATATTCTTACCTCTCTATTAGTTCCTCACCTAATTCTCCAACGTCTGGTGCAGAGAGCAACTCATACAGCTTTGAAGGATCTCGATTCCCAAGACGATCCTCAACTTTACAACGACAACCTTTAATAGATACAATTAATCTACCCCATTCCAACCCTCTCTTTATTCGAGCCCGCGGCTTCTCTTATCCGGCGATCTTGTCTGCCGTACTTTTTTCTGTTTTGGCTGGTCTTCCTACCGAGCCAACGACGCGAGTCGAATCATTGCTCCCCCAAGAGCAGAAGCAGAACACGACCGTTCGATACACTACAACGGCCTACGACAAAGTTCGACAGCCTAAAGACATAAAGATACCCCACCACCGATCCTCACTTCTATATCCTGCCTCTTGTTGTTTTTCTCCTCCCGCGCTTGTTCATTAGGCCAACCACATCGACATCACTATCAAAATGCGCCCTGAAGTGGAACAGGAACTTGCCCACACGTTGCTCGTTGAGCTTCTCGCATACCAATTTGCATCTCCTGTAAGGTGGATCGAAACACAAGATGTATTCTTGGGCGAGAAGATGTCAGAGCGGATTGTGGAGGTTGGTCCGGCAGACACATTAGGTGTTATGGCCAAAAGAACGGTGCGCCACAAATGGGATGCATTTGACGCTGCCAAATCAATCCAGCGACAAATCCTATGCTACAACAAAGATGCCAAAGAGATCTACTACGATGTCGACCCGGTTGAGGAAGAGCCAGAACCTTCAAGTGCCGCAGAGAGTGCGTCGAGCCAGGCACCCACCCCAGTTACCGCCGCCGCTCCAGCCGCCGCCGCTCCGGTCCCGAGCGCAGGTCCAGCAGCAGCAGTCCCAGACTCACCGGTCACTGCTCTCGAAATCGTAAGGGCTCTGATTTCCCAGAAGCTTAAGAAGCCGTTCCTAGAAGTTCCACTAGGGAAGGCAATCAAAGACTTAGTTGGAGGTTAGTGTCACGGTTCTAGAATATCGACCATTGGTTATTAACATGGTACAGGTAAATCAACATTGCAAAATGAGATCCTCGGAGATCTAGGTAAAGAATTCGGGTCCACGCCAGAGAAACCAGAAGATACTCCCTTAGACGAACTTTCGGCGCTCATGCAAGCTACATTTAACGGTCAGCTGGGAAAACACTCTCAGTCGTTAATTGCGCGTTTAGTGTCGTCAAAAATGCCTGGTGGATTCAACATCACCCTTGTGCGAAAGTACCTCGAAAGTCGCTGGGGTCTCGCGTCCGGTCGCCAAGATGGTGTCTTGGTCCTGGCGATAACTATGGAACCAGCATCCCGACTACCTTCGGAGGCGGAGGCTAAAGCATACTTCGATGATGTTGTGCAGAAGTATGCTTCTAACTCGGGTATTACGCTGTCGACCGCGGCAGCTGACGGACCGGCCGCCGGAGGTAGTGGCGGTATGATGATGGATCCTGCTGCCATCGACGCTCTCACGAAGGATCAGCGGGCACTTTTCAAGCAACAGCTCGAGATTCTTGCGCGATATTTGAAGCTGGACCTCCGTGCTGGTGACAAAGCTGCTCAGACGACAAGCGAATCTCAACAAGTCCTGCAGGCACAACTGGACTTATGGAATGCTGAACACGGGGATACTTATGCAACTGGTATTGAGCCTGTCTTCAGTCCTCTCAAGGCTCGCACCTATGATTCATCGTGGAATTGGGCGCGTCAAGACGCACTTAGCATGTACTACGACGTGATCTTTGGTCGACTTCAAGTGGTCGACCGAGAAATCGTCAGTCAGTGCATCCGTATCATGACCAAGTCAAACCCTCTTCTACTAGAATTCATGCAATATCACATTGATAACTGCCCGACGGAGCGGGGAGAAACATACCAACTGGCCAAGGAGTTGGGCGAGCAACTAATCGAGAACTGCAAGGAGGTCCTGAACGTTTCCCCTGTCTATAAGGATGTGGCTATCCCAACTGGGCCCCACACGACCGTTGATGCTCGCGGTAACCTTAGCTACGAAGAGGTACCTCGGCAGAGTTGCCGGAAACTCGAACATTACGTCCAACAGATGGCAGAAGGGGGCAAGATTTCCGAATACAGTAATCGCACTAAGGTACAAAACGATCTTGGCCGACTTGTGAAGCTTATTAAAGAGCAGCACAAAATGTCAAAAACAGCAAAGCTCGAGTTCAAGAACCTTTACGGCAACGTTCTCCGCTCTCTTGCAATGAATGAAAGCCAGATACTCCCAAAAGAGAATGGTAAAGCGAACGGTTTCATAAAAAAGACCGGCCTCAAGGCTAACGGCCAAACAAACAAGGGCAAGATGGAAACCATCCCTTTTCTACATCTCAAGCGCCACAACCTACATGGCTGGGATTATAGCAAGAAGCTGACCGGCGTTTACCTGGACTGTCTTGAGGAAGCAGCCAAGTCGGGTATCACATATGAAGGCAAGTATGCACTTATGACTGGTGCTGGTGCAGGATCAATTGGTGCCGAAGTTTTGCAGGGTCTCATCAGTGGTGGCGCAAAGGTCGTTGTGACAACTAGCCGATTTTCGCGACAAGTGACAGAATATTATCAGTCCATGTACGCCAGGTATGGTGCTCGAGGGTCTCAGCTCGTCGTGGTACCTTTCAACCAAGGCAGCAAGCAAGACGTTGAGGCGCTGATCGAATATATCTATGACCCTAAGAATGGCCTTGGATGGGATCTTGATTATATCATTCCTTTCGCCGCCATTCCAGAAAATGGACGACAGATTGATGGCATTGACTCGAAATCGGAACTTGCCCACAGAATCATGTTAACGAACCTGTTACGCTTACTGGGGTGCGTAAAATCCCAGAAGTCTGAACGTGGATTCGAGACGCGTCCCGCACAGGTGGTATTGCCGCTCTCTCCTAACCATGGAACCTTCGGCAACGACGGCTTGTACTCTGAATCAAAGCTCGGACTGGAGACTCTGTTCAATCGCTGGCATTCCGAGGATTGGGCTAACTATCTAACCATATGTGGAGCTGTCATTGGCTGGACCCGTGGCACCGGTTTGATGTCGGGGAATAACATTGTCGCTGAAGGTGTAGAACAATTTGGTGTCCGTACCTTCTCTCAGCAAGAGATGGCCTTTAACCTTCTTGGCTTGATGTCACCCGATATTGTAGACATATGCCAAAACGAGCCTGTCTTCGCCGACCTCAACGGTGGTCTTCAATTTATTCCTAACTTGAACGACACAATGACACGACTTCGAAAGGACATCATGGAAACCAGTGAGGTACGAAAAGCCGTCACCAAAGAAACCGCTTTAGAGAATAAGATTGTTCATGGTGAAGACTCCGAGGTCCTATACAGAAAGAAAATCATTGAGCCACGAGCCAACATCAAATTTGACTTCCCGGCCCTACCGGATTGGGAAAGCGAGATTAAGCCACTCAACAAGAATCTAGAAGGCATGGTCGACCTAGACAAGGTGGTTGTGGTGACCGGCTTTGCCGAAGTCGGACCCTGGGGCAATGCCAGAACACGCTGGGAGATGGAAGCTTATGGCGAATTCTCGTTAGAAGGCTGCATAGAAATGGCCTGGGTCATGGGTCTCATTAAAAACCATAATGGGCCCATCAAAGGCCAGCCGTATTCTGGCTGGGTAGACGCAAAGACCGGGGAACCCGTTGAGGACAAGGATGTGAAGCCGAAGTACGAAAAGTATATACTTGAACATGCGGGTATCCGTCTTATTGAGCCCGAGCTATTCGAAGGATACGACCCCAACAAGAAGATGATGCTTCATGAAGTATCATTGGAAGAAGACCTAGAACCATTCGAGGGATCCAAGGAAACCGCAGAGGAATTTAAGAGGCAGCATGGTGATAAATGTGAGATCTTCGAAATCCCAGAATCTGGTGAATACATCATTCGTATGAAGAGAGGTGCTACTCTCTGGATTCCGAAGGCCCTGCGATTCGATCGTCTTGTTGCTGGTCAACTCCCGACAGGTTGGGATGCGAAGAAGTATGGTGTTCCTGATGATATCATCTCTCAAGTCGATCGAGTAACACTTTTCGTTCTCGTATCTGTATCAGAGGCCCTCTTAACATCCGGTATTTCGGACCCTTACGAATTTTATAAGTATGTACATGTGTCCGAACTTGGAAACTGTATTGGTTCCGGAATGGGTGGTATGACCGCTCTTAACGGGATGTATAACAAGCGCAAGATGGATCAACCAGTCCAAAACGACATTCTCCAGGAGTCATTTATCAACACAATGGCAGCTTGGGTCAACATGCTGCTGCTTTCGTCGTCTGGGCCTATCAAGACCCCCGTTGGTGCTTGTGCCACTGCCGTTGAGTCTATTGATATTGGGTACGAGACAATCATGGAGGGCAAGGCACGCGTTTGCATTGTTGGTGGATTTGACGATTTCAGTGAGGAAGGCTCGTTCGAATTCGCCAATATGAAGGCAACAAGTAATGCCGTCGATGAATTTGCGCATGGTCGTACTCCCCAAGAGATGTCCCGTCCCACCACCACGACTCGAAATGGATTTATGGAATCCCAGGGATGTGGTGTCCAAGTTATCATGACAGCTAAGCTCGCGATTGATATGGGACTCCCGGTGTATGGTGTGCTCGCCCTAACGACGACAGCCAGTGACAAGATCGGCCGTTCAGTGCCAGCACCTGGCCAAGGTGTTCTGACCACTGCACGTGAAGTACCTGGAAAGTTCCCATCGCCCTTGCTTGACATCAAGTACCGCCGTCGTCAAGTTGAGCTTCGCAAAAAGCAAATCCGTAACTGGAAGGAGTTAGAGCTTGAGTACCTCTATGAAGAGGTCGCAGCAAGGCAAGCTGAGGGCCAGCAGTTCGACGAGAAGGAGTACACTCAAGAGAGGGCTGTTTATATCGAAAAAGAAGCAGAGAGACAGGAGAAAGAAGCTCTTCGCAGCTTTGGCAACAATTTCTGGAAACAAGACCCCACGATTGCTCCTCTGCGTGGTTGTTTGGCTACTTGGGGGCTGACGATTGATGACCTCAATGTCGCATCCTTCCACGGCACCTCAACCAAGGCGAACGATAAGAACGAATCTTCAGTTATCTGCCAGCAATTACGTCATCTCGGTCGCAAGAAGGGCAACGCCGTTATGGGAATTTTCCAGAAGTATCTGACAGGGCATCCAAAGGGTGCTGCTGGTGCTTGGATGTTCAACGGCTGTCTTCAGGTCCTCAACTCAGGCCTGGTCCCCGGCAACCGCAACGCTGACAATATCGACGAAGTTATGGAAAAGTTTGACCTTATTGTATACCCAAGTCGAAGCATTCAGACGGATGGTGTGAAAGCATTTTCAGTAACGTCCTTTGGCTTCGGCCAAAAGGGTGCCCAGGCTATCGGTATCCATCCTCGATATTTGTTCGCTGCGCTTGACCAGGAGACATATGCCCAATATCAAGTCAAGGTCACAGCCCGCCAGAAGAAGGCATACAGGTACTTCCATAACGGCCTTGTTCAAAATTCTCTCTTCCAAGCCAAGTCAAACTCGCCATACACAGATGAACAGTTATCTTCGGTTCTACTCAACCCCGACGCAAGAGTCACCGAGGACAAGACTACCGCAGATCTGATATATGCCTCAGAGTTCGCCAAACAGGCCAAGGCACCACACATCGCAAAAGCCAGGAGCACGAAGGAAATGGTCGAAGGCCTAGCTCGTGGCCTTGAGACCGGGAAGAATAATAAAGTCGGTGTTGACGTAGAAGACATTGCCGCCATTAATATCGAAAACGACACATTCGTAGAACGCAACTTCACTGAAAAGGAAATCGCGTATTGCAAAAAGACGCCGAGCCCTCAGAGTTCTTTCGCCGGTCGGTGGAGTGCAAAGGAGGCTGTGTTTAAAAGCCTTGGTGTTCAGAGTAAAGGCGCTGGTGCACCACTGAAGGAGATCGAAATCTTACCAAACGAGCAGGGTGCACCCCTTGTCTATGTAAGTTCACAACCACTTAAGTCCTATCTTAGCCAGTCCACTGATTCTCTCCAGCTCCATGGTGATGCCGCCAGCGCTGCGAAGAAGGCAGGTGTAAAGGAGATTACCGTCTCCATCTCCCACTCCGAGACGCAATCAATTGCCATCGCCGTAGCTACCTTCTAAGGCCCAGTAATAAAGTTGCTCGCCAGCCTTGTATGTTATGGGATTGACGTTTAACCGTGTGGGCTTGGTGGCGTATTTAATGTGTACAATGCATCATTGTGAGATCGGACACGAAGCAGATGACTTCGTATTAGTTCAGATTCCAAAATAGTTGTTAACGGAAGCAGCTAAGGCAAAGACCGATCATGTAGATGGTCACGTCGTCCATAGAGATCGACAAACATATATAAAAGAGTATTAAATAAATTCAATTTTCACTGAACACCATAAATGATTCGCAGCGAAATAAAGATCAAGCGCAGTTCACCGAGTTCATATTAGGGGTCCAGTTATTCAGGATTTTACCTAAACTACCTAGTACTTTACCCTTTAGTGAGTGTGGTTCCCCGCTTTGGACTTTTTTTTTTTTTTTTTTGACATGTGAAAGCTAGTTCGAGTACCTGGGTATATTAGGCAAAAAAAAAAAAGTATGTACGCACTATTATAGGCATTGTTTGCAATTCTTACGTCATAGGTTTTAACGTCGCTGACCTATGGTGTGGGAGGTGAGCCAAAGTGGGAATTTGAGGTGTGAAGGTAGCAGCAGATTGGTAAGTTAGGTAGTATAAGGTATTGTTATATCTTCAAGCAGATTAATAGCCGTTACTCCTTACCAGCCTTCGAAACTCTCCACATGAGATTTTTACCTATTCCCTAAGTGCTTCGTCGCATGCACAGAGATAAACTGTTACCGCACGCCATGTCCGTTTCAACGCATGGCATAGGTTTCAAATAGGATTCCCCTAACTCGTTTGCTAGACTAAGGTATCATATCGTATGTAGTCACGATTGCAGATTATAATAATACAACATTAATCAAGAGTCCAGAGCCTGCTACATCTCAGCTATCTATAATCCAGTCGGATTATTGAAAGGCCACCTCCTTATATTCACTATCAGAACCTCCTCATAGAGAACTCTGTTGTCTCATTAGGAGTGCAGTATAGATAGTGAAAGTAGCAGTCTTCTCATGCGAACTCTGATGTCCCCCATTCGTGTTGCTGTTCTTTCTTCAGTGAGCCAGTCTCTTCCCCAGTTCTAGCAAGCCCACTTCTTCGTCGTAAACGACCTGCCTCATCATGTTCATTGTCCCATTTATCTAATTCATTCACTGGGACTTTAATCAGCCGATGGGTATTGGCACCTTGATCATCGACATTCAAAATCTCCGGACGTAGCTCGTAGCCTTTCCATTTCGGTAGAAGATACCTACCAACACTCGGGGTCAGTTGCCATTTTGAAGGAAATAATCAAAGAATGCTCGAAAATAATTTCGACAGAGTACTCACATCCAGATGACGTAGTATATCCCGCAAAGAACAATCCTGGAGAGAAATTCGCTTCTTTAGCAGTGCCTCACAGCAAGCATCGGAAATCAAGTGCGGTTGGTAAGAAACTCTACTTACACGCCAATACCGACAGCGGCGTAGGTAGCATACCAGAAGCTAACCGAGCCGGCGTATGGGCCACCCTTCGGCGGAATCCAAGGTGTCGCAATAGTGTAAACCTGTACCAAAAGGAAGAAAATTACGCACTATAACACTCATGGTCAGTTATAACCATTCAATGTGACGGGTAAGTATTTCCGGTAGTGGGAGGCTCCTGGACGTAATCAACTAAGGATAAAGTAACCCCGAGCACAACTTACAATATCCCAAGCTTTGAAAGCTGGTCTCTCGCGGTTCAGGCGTTTTTGTCTATGTCGGATGATATAAACACCGATTGCCATGGCGACAAAGAAGACCCCGTCAGGATAAGTTTTTAGACTGACAACTATAAATTGAAGATGTTAGATGTTCGTACGACACTTAGACAATAGCCAAAGCTACTAGATAACGACTTACCAAATTGGAATGCGTCACCCGCGGGAGGAGCGATGATGAAGATAATCGTAACCACGTATTTCAGGATATAGGGTCCTATTGGTGTTCCAAAAGGCTTGGTTGATACCCAAAACTCAGTGAAGGGAAGCACTCCTTGCCTGGTTCCCAATAGACAGTACAATAAGCAACTCGCTCAAGTTCAATACAAATAAGATTCGTTGAGACTTACCTTCCGATCTCACGAATCAACCGAGATTGGCCGATCAGGACGGCCAGGAGGTTACCAAATGCACTGATCAGAACTAATGCATTTAGGGCATCCTGGGCGCGACCTTCGCCGAACACAGCGCCGAAAAAGACAGATGCAGCAATAGCTTTCGACTTGGCGAAAGTTTCTTTAGGAACTTTTCCCGTAAGTGAATACCAAGAGCACATATAATACGTCGGGAAGGAAAGGACATACCAGCTGAAAAATATGCAATATTACAAAAGAGGTATAATAATGAGACTATAGAGACGGAAATTGCACCATTTCGCTTCAGCGTAGGAATAGGGTTCTTGATCTCATTAGCCAAAGAGAAAGCGTTGGCGTAACCACTATACGCGAAAAGAACGTTAACTAGAGCCACGGATAGATCATTCCCGTTGTTTGTGGTGCCTTCGAATGCATTGCGGAAATTAGCACCAGGGTCTGGAACTCGAGAAACACGTCCTCCAAGGACGACAAACCCCGTAATGCTGATGCTACAACAGTCATATATTAGCACAATGATGCTTACAATAATGCCGTTGATATCGACACCTACAATACGAGAGTGATAATCTTCACACCGCCAATAATATTTGTCGCCCAAAGCGAGTACTTGTTGTGTGCTATAACACCTTTGGTCCACAGTATGAGAAAGCGTTTGCATTCTGGAAACATCACGACTCACATACGACGGCAGCGGTATAGGCTGCTATAGCAACACCTTTTGATTGCCAATCCGTTGGCGTTTTGCTGTCAAGAATCAGTACTCGATGATTGGCATAGATCGTCAAAGCCTTAATAGTATCGCATGGCGTATGCAAGAGCAATAGGCCGAGAATTTGCTAAGGATAGACGTAAGAAACCGCCGGGCTACATACTGAGCCAATGCCCATAGATAATTTGATAATACTAGTAACGAATGTTCATGAGCTGCCATATTCGTTAAATGCTAGGACGAACATAATACTTACCAATCGCATTACTGCTACTAAAAGAGAGAACGACGGAGTAAAAAGCGAAAGTAATAGGGAAGAAGTGTCTTGGTCTCGGATAGGCTTGCTCCAGGTACACGACTTCAGATCCTGATCGGTTTGGAAAGTAGCTAGCTAGCTCGAGGTAGACAGATAAACCAGCGCAGGCAAGGAGTATGCCAATCACCCAATAAATAAGGGCGAGACCAATTGACCCCGTTGCTCCTAGAATAGTACCCGCTGCGTAGAGTTGTTAGTTCTCATTTAGCCGAACACGTTGACGACAAGGTCGGCCAGTTGTATCAAAATGCACGTACGAGTGGAGAAAATGCCCGTGCCAATCATCTGGTTGATGTTCAGAAACATGACAGTAGCCCAGCCGACATGATACCCGAGTGGCGATTGCGATTCTACCGGCGCGCCGACTGCTTCTTGGTAAGTCACTCCCGAGCCATTGTTTGCCTTGACTACGGTGTAGGTGAGTTCGCCGTCATGAACCACGTCTAAATCGCTAGAGCTGGAGTGGTCAGGGTCTGTCGATGACGCAGTGACTTTACTCACAGTGGGCCGCGCCCAAAACTTGGGGATGCCCATTTCGACGATTAAAGCCGCTTATCAAAGGAGACCGGCTATGTAGGGTTCGAACTATATTCTAGGAGGATGCGATCAAGGGAGAACATTGCGACCCCCTAAGGGATATCAGCATGTTATATGGGCAGCCAGATGATAAGGACCCAGACTTTCGGGGAAGGGGGAGATAGGCATGTAGCAAAGGTTGATGCACATAGTAAGGTTAACCCTTGGCCAAACCGCTCAATTGCGTGCTCGAAGCTGTCGCCAAAGTAAAAAACTTCCGAATGTAGATGGAGCCAAGAAGCACGCAATGCGCGCCAATCTAGAACCATATCGCAGGGGCAGTAGCAAATCAAATAAAGCGACGCTCCCGATAAATACTCACAGGCTCCAACCTGCAATGTAAACATTCCTCAAATGATAACTAAAACCTGGGCCTCGGTAACACCCTCAGGTTCGTATAAAAGGTGTTGAGCACATCTCCGAAGACTTGGCGAGCCAATGACAACTAGACATCCTCACCATCATTAACTTCGTCAACGCAAAGACCTCCTCCCGTATACATAGTCCGTGGAATTCATATTCAGACTTGTCCCAGATCTGGGTATCGCATAAACAGCATCGCAATGTTACCAATACAATAGCACATTGGACGAGGTTGCATGGACTAGGTCCAATAAGTAAGAAGCAGTTTCTTTCTATTTTCGCATCCGAGCACTCAACGAAAGCTCCTTGGTCGCTTTCCTCGTTGTCTCACAAACAGACGTCTCTTGAATCACTTATTCCATTTTATTGGAGATTAAACAGTGAGATACCTAAGTTCATACAGTAGTGACACTTCTTGTCGCATCACGTGCAAGACCATCTAAATTTTGGGTATATCCCAACATGATTCGACCTCGGACACGTGCAAGGTGTATGATTACGTAACCACACAATGCACTGAATTAACCATCGTACGTGTATGGTACGTGTTGCGCGGTTTTAGTTTTGAGGCACGAAGAGACCAAGCACTTATCTAGGACTTTAAATACGTGACTAGGTTAGGCAATTCGAATCAAAGTAGTTAACTACCATAATAGCAACACAGATTGATTCCTTTTCCCTCTTTGTTTTCTTTTCTTTCCCTAGTCATTTTCTCGCTGCTGTACGCTATACTATCCGCACATGTAAGTAGCACAAAGAGTTATAAAACATATAAATTAGAGGTCTCTTAATCTTTAATTAAATTTCTTATATCGACCCCCAATAAACATTTATAAGTTACTAGAGATCAGAGTATATATAACGACAATTAAATCTTGTGCAAGGCGGATTACTAGCCATAAATAGAAACATGAAACAACAAATAAGAGCTGAGATTTACTACAACTAAGGCTACGCAACGAAAAAGACAAGTAGATATTATGGTGTAGAAGGCCCGCATCTATATGTTAACAACAGCTCTTATTCTTCCGCTCGTCTTAATGTGAACCTTTCAATTTATCCGGAAAGTCTCTGTAATATGTAAATCTAGTCTAGATACCTGTAGTCACTGCTCGAGCACCTGTGTCAGGATATCGTGCTCAGAGCTAATCTTGGACTTCAATTAAAGAGCCGGTGCTATTTCCACACAGTTGGCTGTTGTAGATAAGTTGCCATATTTTTTAACATAGTCTAACCGTTGCATGCGCTGGAAACTCACAATGAATCCGGTCACATCTAGCGAGGTCATTTGATGCTTCATAGAAAGCCTGTAAAAGAACAACGAGATAGAGCCAATGTCTCCACCGGCTCAATCGCCCTGCTTAGCGGGAAGTGGGCGTTTCCGGTGCCGAACGTACGATATTAAAATGGTCATGCCAGCGGACTGCCAATAAGAAAATGTATATAACCTATTGACGGGGATAGAGGCACATCGATCAAACCCGTTCCAGGCTTTTCTGCGCTGTGGTTGGCTAAGCTTACACTCAAATACATTGCTGTTATTGAAAGACACCCAAATCAACCTTAGGTCTCATCTGGAGCCTATAGATCAGATAGGGAATGGCTATTTAAGGATGGGACTCCTTAGGGACTCTAGTAAGGTAGAGCATTATTTGATTTTGACGGCCAGTATAAGTCGATTGATGATGATATTAGTGGCTTCGATGGCCAGGCTCGGCTCTTCGAATTCAAATATATGGACCATATGACGAAAATGATAATAGAATCTTCATTAACCTACATTTTCATGTCGCATTTAATAGCTCGACCTCGTAGGTAGTGAAGTGGTGTGAGTGAAAAAGGAGATTCTGCTTAGTCATCAATTAATTAAGTGAGCGAAAAATGAGGATTCAGCGCAAGGGGGCGCTAAATAACCAACCCAAGCAACGGCAGCAGCGAAGATTTTTACGAATTAGTTAATTGAATTGCATTCTTTTCGGTCATTAAATTCCCCCATCAATTTGACTAGCCTAGGAAGTGTAGGTTCAACCTATCTCCTAGAGGCTTGAGCCCTTTGTGGGCGCGCGCGCCCGGTGAGCTCCCTTCAGTATAACCAAGACGCGAATTAGTCGCTAAACAACTCACTCTACTTTGTCAAGCAAAACATAATAGAACGAAAGTTATTGTATCATCGTTAATTGAGAATTGTCACAAAAGAAATGACTGGAAGTAAGTAAAAATTAACGTTAACCGGCAAGCAGTTTAGTATCGCGAGACACCAAAACGAGCAAGTTCTTGTAAATCAATGAGAGTATTAGACATGCTTTCGAGCAATAAAATGTGTCTATTATCCAGAAATGGGCAGTAACAACATCTCTACGACTTAAAAAGTGGAATACCGGGGTAATGCATATATGTAAGATAATCTAGTAATCAGATTCTATTTTTCTAACCAGTACTCCCCATTAGATGATCTAGGTACCTAGGTAGGCAAGCACATTAACCCCCCATATTCCACCTTTTAAGTCAAGGACTTGGCAAAGGGATAAATAAGTTTTACTTTAACTTAATGGAAATGGAAATTTACGAGCGAGGACTTGTTATATCATAATAGCTACTTTATCCTGTGATGGACTAGAGTTGTCCTAGTCAATGCCGGAGGGTTCGAGTCTACCAACTGCTGGGGCCATGATTGGCGGAAGAACACCGGCGCAAAGCTTGGATGATCCATTACGCCATATAGTTATTACATAAAATAATGAACACATATTTCGTTCCTCCTGATAGCTCAGTTGGTAGAGCGTTGGACTGTAATTGTTACATCACTATAGTGATCCACAGGTCGTGTGTTCGACTCACACTCAGGAGACTATTGGGTCGGTTGTACCAGCTTATATTTCTTTTGTCCAGATTGAATCTGGCGATTTTCGCCTTTCTTTTTTCTGTAAAGTTGTCTTTTACGCGTGTATAGGCTAACGAGGACTTGTTGCTGTACTCAGATGCATGGTGGATCGTGCAGAACTGCATGGATGAATAAGGATGAATTACTAAGTATACACACTATAACACCTCAGATCATGTCTGTAAAGGCTTCTCCGAGAAAATGTAAAATACCTATTGAGAAGCGCCGAATTGTGGATCCATAAATCCTGGTCTGCTTCAATCATACAGTGCCGGGATACCGGATTTATCAAAATGGGTTGTCCGGTCCATGACGAAGTGTCAGATTCTTAGCTCATTTATTACTCCTCGACACGCATGTAATTGTGCGGCGTATGCGGCACCGCGCGCGTACTATATACATTACTGTTTAACTAAGCTCTTACATAATCGTATGGGTAGCTAATTATCATCCGTCTATGTGAAGGAGTTGAGGTTTTTGTATGTTGCTTATTATCCTGCGAGTAAGAAAGAATCGCCAAGTCGTCAATGCCACCCTGCCATCACTTGAAATTGTACTATACCAGTAGGAAGGTACAAGACAGAGAAGAAGAATCCGATATGCCGACTTGAGCCCCAGAATATGGGATCCATGCACTACCTAGACTACTCTAGGTTAAGTGCTGCTAGTTAAATACGCAGGATGAGTGTAGATCCTTGGCAAACGCTGCTCTGGAGCCTTGCCGAGATCTAGCAGTAAGATCTAGACGGCGCTAGCATATATCGACAATATCTACCCAAGTGAGAAAACGTCATGGTAATCCCTCTAATATATCTTCAGCAGGTCAGCTAGCATATAGTATGGCAGTATATAGAGTGTAATATATTCATCTACATATTATAGGTAGGCACCTAGACATACTAGATCGATATGAGAAGGAGGCTTATGCGAAGCTCCTAGGGACCTAGCATTATTAGACAAACCGGTGAGACCGCTTATCGATGCTCGATAAAAGCCATTATCAAGCAGAACATTCGGTTCCCTTTACTAAGCTGCGGACGTCGTCTAACACCAGCACGGCAATGTCATCCTATCTCATATCAGGCCGTGATCCGAGTGGTCACTTTACTTCCCAAGCAGAACTTGAAGATGACACTAGTTAAAAACTGGTAAAAGCTTCTCTAATCCCTGCTCACTAGATTTCAAGGCGCTGGGTATGTATTTTCTGCGTTGGGAAAACAATAATGAGGGGACATGAGTTTCGTTCAGTATTACTTAACCTAGCCTATCAGCTAAACTTCACCTCAATCCTAGGCCAAATGAATAATATAATTGCATCCTAGGTCGGGTATATCATTTGATACATCTCATATATCTTATTTGTGCATGTCCTGACGCTACTGTTGATTTGATACAAAATTCGGTGTTAAGATAAATCTGGAGATGTGGGTTTAATATCCAAGGCTCATCCACGTTAGCGCAAGTGTTCATTAAGCCTTTAGCATTTGGCTCTTCATCAGGTATATAAGTCGGCTATCTAGGATACCCTAGTGCCCACCTAGACAATGAATTCACTGCGTGAGAGCGGCACAGTCGAGTCTCTTCTCGTCAGCATTGACGTACGAGTAAGCTCACACATATTGATTGCGAAGGGAGCGGTGGAGTTTTTTTTTCAAATAGGTGGATAAGAAAAATAATTATTCAGTCAATTTATAATACAGATACTGCCCTCTGTCTATTCAACTAGAACTTTTTCTATCTTTGTAGCTTCTTCGGATTCATTGACATGACAATGACGAAACTAACTGCATTGTGTAAATTGCTTTTGACTGTTGCGGTTTCAGCATCTCCGCCATCCACACAAGACGCTGGTAACTGCTTCACCCTACCGGATGACGCCCCTAACTATAGAGCTAGGGCCGCTTCTATCCAGGCGAAACGCAAGGGTTGGCTATATAAAGAATTCCCAATCGGTGGTGCTTTATATCCTACCGGACTACTAGCAAACGAAACAATATCCAAACAACAGGCACAGTGGTTTCCTATCGTAGTAGAACATGCCAAAGTGATTGCAGAGGAGTCGATAGCTGCCATGGCTGCCATCGTTGCAGTAAGTAAGCTGGACCTAGTACCCAAGGTTACTAATAGAGAACATAGGGAGGCAATTTTTCTACATTAGACGATTATGCAAAGACATATGAGAACCAGTGGAACATGTCCCTTCCTGGTGGACCAATGCTGGGAATGGTAACAAATTACACTGATGATCGTCTTTTTTCAATGATGGAATTGGTGAGTGAACGCTGAGGTCGTTCTTTCTCGTTTCCCTCTCTTTCAAACGCGGGCTCTGGGTGCCTCCTATGTTGCTGTAGCCTCACACCAAGAAAGAACCTCTAACCTAGGGCGTTGTGGATAGTCTGGTACGCCGTACAAGATTCAGCGCGTCCAACGTCATGAGTCTTTGCTTTTCCCGGTCGATAATGCTGCTTCAATCACAGGTGGGCTTTCTCTCAGAGACTTGCAGGCTCAAGGCCGCCTATTTTCCACGGACTTCAGTCGCTTAAAGGTATGTGTAAAGACACCTTACGCATTCTCTACCAATCTCTCTATTTTCTATCTATGGACGCTGGTCAATACTAATACTTCGTAGTAAGTCTTTCTTCATGTTAAGCATATAAACAAAGACACAGCAGCAATAATTTGAGAAATCGAAGAAAGCTCCTTTTTTCGGGCCAACAAATTAATGGTGTTAAAGTAAGGGAGACAGATACACTCCACTCTCATACCTATATATATCTCCCTCTTCCCCCGTCTCTACGGGTCTATTCTACCCTTCTAGTTATCCTGAAATATACCATGAATTCTGCTACGAAAGCACTCGTCTCCACTCCTTTTGACAAATGGCAATCTTCAATTCCCCTTTTTCATATTTGTCTGGGGCCTTCTTCGCACCTTAAAGCACTTTTATACACTCCCATCACTCTTTAGAGCTCTCTGTCCATTTTATTTAACACAAGCAATTATTATTAACTCTACCTTTCTCAAAGGGATCTGCCTTCGAGTGAAAAATATGGTGCTGGATGCCAGGCCTACTTCTACATTGACAAGTCAGGTGACTTTCTTCCCTTAGCCGTTAAGCCTATCGTTAAGGGCAGGGAGAAATCAGCTCTTGTCTATACGCCCAGAGATAAACCGGCAGACTGGTTACTTGCTAAGATGCTTTTTAATCAAAATCGAGGATACCATTCTACCTGGGCGCATGTCGGTCAATCACACTCAGCTGCAGAGGCTCCATATCTCGCTGCAATCCGGAGTCTTAGTAACGAACATCCAGTTATGGGTATTCTCAATAGGAGTGCGTCCTAGTTTCACTAAATGGCTACGGAATACATCTGCTAAGACTTGTCGTACAGTTGAAAAAACGCCCTGGGGTGTTCGTCCTAATCTCGAAACTGGCCTCGAGTCGGGAACATCATTCACTGGTCCTCAGTATTACCCGTGGAGTCCTGATGCTGCTCGGGAGTACGTTAACGAACTGTATCTGTCTGGGGAATCGGCCGATTTTGAAAGGCACTATTACCGTTCTGAGTTCAAGAAACGGGGCTTGGTTGACAGCTCCTTTGGACCTGAACTGAAGTCGTTCCCATTCTACGAAGACACAAGCATTGTCACCGAAGCCATCAGAGAGTTCATGGAGACCTTTATCAATTCATACTACCCTAGTGATAAGGCGGTATTGGAAGACATAGAGCTGCAGGCGTGGCACCGAGAGACCAACGTTGCGCAGGTCTATGACTTCCCTCAAATCAATACTCGGCAATCTGTTGCGGATATTCTCACACACCAGGCCTACCTCAGTGTCATTGTGAGCAACGTCATGAGTACTAATGGCATCCATATGAACTCGATGGCTCTTCCGTTCGCCCCCGCTGGCTTCCTCCAGCCGATCCCATCCAAAAAGGGGCTGACCGAGAAGGACCTTAGTAAGAATTTCCAAGTCCTTTTGAATCCCCTTCTTCCTCCTCAAATGAGATCAATCTTTGCTACGAGGGATCCTGTCTAACACCTGAATCCTAATAGTGACGTTTATGCCTACGCCTGAGGGAGCCGTGTGGCAGGTCTCTACATACGTAGTCGGCCACCGTCCTATGTGGCGAGATACCAACGAAACGCTGTCTCATCTCTTCGATGATGAAACATTGCTAGCGAAAACGAACCCTGCAACACGAGCCGCGGCCACTAAATTCAAGGATACTATGATGAACTTCAGCACCGAAGTTCGCGCTCGTACTTTTGATGAGAATGGCCTCAACCGTGGCATGCCGTTTATATGGGATGCCCTAGACCCAAATTATGCGCCTTATTGGAGCGTGATCTAGTGAGATTTGGGGATTGTTTGGGCTCAACCCTTGCTATGGGAGTATGAAGGGAAAGGATAAAGGATGAGAGCAAGTTGTATTGACGTTCAATGCTCTGGTGCTACCACCCTCTGTACGTTTCTTATGGAGGGTTATATCAAAACAAAATGTCATATACGTGTTAGGCGTTGAAGTGATCCCCCCAAGCATGCCAAGGGGTGTTTGATATAGCTACATCTGATTACTAGTAATACCTTTACGATAAGACAACAGTAGGTGCGACGGTGATAATGTGCTCATGTCTGCCGCTGTTGTTTCTCTCAATGATTTCACCTCTAGGACTTGGGGCTATCAGATAAGATATTGCTACGGCGTTCTCCAATAATGAGGCCTTTCTCGAAGCAAAGAACACCCCGCGAAGATGGTTAGTAGAGGTAGGAGAAGACCCCAGGTGTATAAGCCGTTGACTCCTGAATCCCCTGGACCTAATAGAGCGGGCCAGGTTGCCCCCCCCCCCTTTTCTTGCTGAAAGCCATACGGATATATAGAATGGAAATCAACAGCACAGGCATTTCTTTAAAAAGTGTTCTCCCAATATTAGAGGATTGTCGTCTCTTGGTGCACACTTCACACGTGCTGTTCCCATTTACACACCTCTGCTTTTGATTTTGCTAGCTAGGAGCGACTCATGGCCCCTAAATACGGTTGCCAGCCTCTGTCCTTTGGTGTGAGCAAGAGAGTTAAAGATATGTCTTGCGTTTGAGACTATAATAACCAACCCTCAAGGCTCCGTCTTAATAGAGTCTGTTTGCATGTGTCGTGACTATCATGTCTTGTTAGTGTGACCTCGTAACAGTTGATCAAAAGGGGCTACATGGGGCTATGAATCAATGAGTGTACAGGGATTATTCATATAGAATCTGGGAGCGGGGTGAGGCCTCATAGTATAAGGAAAAGTTAGCAAGTGCAGATAATTTTATGCCTAGAAGCTAGAAAAACTGCGCTCGCAATGGTAACGTTAATTACACTTTACCTATTGCTTTTGGATAAGGATAGTGCCCTGTTGCTGGCTGTTTGGAATGACAACGATCTAGCGACTCGATTGGTGTACCGGGGTTATTCATCTTCTGGTTATCTGATGAATATAACTATTTGGCTTCCGAAGAAGATCTAACTTCTATTCTTGGCATATCCGCGAGCTCTTGATTCTCCGTTCTTACCCCAGACAGTCCGCCGGGCAATGCGATCCAATAAGACGTGAAACTTTTGAATTGTGGAGGCATCAACCGGCGCAATTGGTTGCTATTGAAGAAGGCAGCAAAGGTTGGAGGCGTGTTCAGTCGGAACCTAACAAGCTGGTAGGGTAAAATACGAGCTTCCTACGAAATTACAATGTCACGATACCGAATGAGAGATAATGAGATGTTGTACTGAACGAATCGTGATTAGGAATACCTGATTGAAAGAGATAACGCCATCACTGACGCTATTGCAGTGCCTGTACCTCAAACTCATGTCCTTGAGACTTTGTTTAAAATGCTGTTCTCTCGATGCCGGGGATTAATGACCCGGATCGGCATAGAGTCTGGCTAGGACTTACCTAGATCGTCTCCACCTAAAGAAGGCCTACAGCAGGCTGAGCTCGGCCGCTGTCGTCGCGCGCAAACGCCGATGCGCGTATACGTACGACTGTCGTCATCTAGAACGACTGATCACCATCTACGTCTACTTAGTACGTGTCTTACTCCCGGCTCTCAGGTGTGTGTGGTGATGGTGCTTTTCCCCAGCGCACCAGATGCGAAATATAGGGCTTAGTCAAGCTGCGGGCACAACGTGACAGACGGGCCATTGCATACATAGGACGATCCTCGCCTAATCAAATCACCGATAACAAAAGCCATTCTAGATCATAACGGTCGGAATCGGGAAATCTCTAACGACCTCTTAATTTTGCCGGCGGCCCGAGTAAGGAAGAACCGGCTCTGTAGGTATCCCTTAGTCTAGAAAAAAAGGGTTTGCAGAGCAAGTGGAAAGGAGAAACAGGATACCCTGTTCATATTTACTCTCGATATCTAACGTGGATGTTTCAGGATTTGCCTCCTCTTCCCCTTCATCTTCTTCTTCCTCCTTTTCTTCGATCCCCCTTGGCATCACGATAGGCCTCCCAAGTGGTTTCAAACAAGCAACTTCAAGGACAAAATGCGGGGAGAAACATTCGGCATTGTATGAAGGATCGATAAGTACTAGACGGCGCGGAAAACTTCCGTTGCGGAGCCAAGACGGTGCCACCCGTCTGTTCGTATCCTGGTCTAGTGTGGTGTGCCCTGCCTGTCCTGGCCTGTCCTTGACTACTATGTAGTGTAGGTAGTCCAGGCCGTCGATCTAGGGGCTTCCTGGCTCGTGGCAAAAGGACTGCGATTCCTATGCCGTTGTTGTTGGCCCTGACCTAACGCACAATGACGCTAAAGAGATAGATCTTAGTCCTTGTAAAGAAGACTGGCTTCTACCCAGTACATCCGTATGCAGAACCTGCATAGTAGTAGCGTACTTAGTAGGCAGATTTTCCCATTGTCCCCCATCTCCCCATCTGGCTCCCGGAAGGGCGATTCCAAATCTTGGTACAGGACAGCCATTTGCGTTTCCTCGAGTAAAATTTCCCTATCTAGACGAGTGATGTCTCCGTTGAGATAGGTCGCGATATGTCATGTAATGTAGCATGCATGGAATGAGACTGATCTCATCGCTTATTATATGGTACGCCCACTATAATACTGACTGTAGTATATACAGAAAGGAGCATTGGATAAGTAGGCACTCAGCCCAAGCTAAACTTGGTCACGGCGCAGATGGCGGTGACCGCCATCGGGAAATCTGTCCCATCCAAGTGTGAAGTGTGGGAAACGGTATTGTGCAACCTCCCTCTTGTTCAAGATCTAGACTAAGTTCCTAGCATAGGTCAACTAGACTTGTGTATGTAAGACTTGGCGGGTGTACTACGTAGGCACCGCACAGTACGATACTGTATCTCGCTATCATAAAGGTGGGCGGCTCTTGGCGAGAAGTTCCTCCGATCTTATTTCTGTGAATTCACGTATTTGATAGGCTGCATGTTGGTGTATACCAGGGTCTACACACGACGTCTGCCACGCGCTTCATCGTCTTCAGCTTGCTACGGTAGCATCCTACCCCCCATGCAATGCTACACAAAGCACGAGGTTTTATATTAACGATATTGGGCTGTCAATAGTCACCACATTTCGGATGCACAGAGTACAATACTTTTTTTTATCTCTCCTGCATCTACATGCAGTAGGATTTAATACAGGCCACATGACCGCCAGGCAGCCCTGAATTGCAACCTGCAGTAGAGTCCGGTCTCTCTGTATAAGCCTGCAGATGAGGGCAGCTTAACTCCTTTCAAGTCCCCCTCTAAAGTCCCCTCTAACTACTAGAGGCCCAGGCATTTAGTGTATTGTAAATGGCTGCTTGGCGTGAGGCTGAATTGCGGCCCGCGTCTATACACGCAGTGGAGTCTAGTCTACTAGGGATGCTATGTATTATGTATGCCTCGGCTGATAGGGCCGAGGCCAAATTTGTTTGGTTTTTGTCCGTTGTGGCGTGCTCTGAATAAGTTTAGCTACTACAATCCGCACATGCATACCATTATCGATGCATCTGGCAGTCTGTCTAGTACTAACACTTAGTCTTCCTCCGTCCCTAGGCCAGCCAACCTGCCAAATGCGTTTGTATACCGGCATGTGAGCTAACGGGCTACACGGGAACGAGAGTTCCTTACACACACTAAGAAGATAACAATGCTAGGGGATGTCGTCCCAAGGCCGGCCGGTCCTGTAAGTTAACTTCTTCAGAATCAAACCTAACCTGAATAAGAGCCTCCTTAGCGAGAGTGTTCCACCGTCCTAAGAAAGCACCCATAACTGGTACGAGAGTCGTTGATCTTGTTGATCCCTGGCGTGAGCTAAATCTGACGACCACATTGGCAGGGACTAAACATCCCGGTTCCCATCACACATACAGGACCAGGCGTTGCCGTGACTAAAAGCTAGCCTGCAAGAAGAGTAATGTAGTGTAGTGTGGTGTAAGGAAGGGGGGGGGGGGGGGGGGGGTTGGGGGGCTTGTAAGATACTATGTAGATACCCTTCACTTGCAGATTGTGGCTGAAATCACGGCAAGAAAGTAACTTGGCGTCTGATTACCTGCAGCGATTACCCTCCACGATATCCTGCCAGGATTTCAAAATAGTTTCTTCAAACACAGAACGAGTACCTACACTACATCTGCCGACGTTGACCCTCTGTGTTTTGAACCGATGCAGGATGGCGCCACTGCAGTCATCAACGGTGCCTTACTTAGCTCTTCAAATGCTGGCCCTTGGCCTCTCCTTAAGCATTCCTCGTCATTATTGGACTACTTATACTGGCCTTTGACTTAACAACACCATTGCATAGTCCGACCGGAACTGGTTTAACTTCACTACTTCAACCATCTCATAATGACAGGACGACAAGCGACAAGAACGCGACAAAAGTACAAGGATAGTTGTACGCATTGCGCCGGGGCCAAAGTCAGGTGTAGCAAAGAAAAGCCACGATGTACACGATGCAATGATAGAGGCCTCGAATGCTCATATGGCCTCTCTTATCGCTATGGGCGTCTTCCAGCTCGTGCTAAACTGACTGCCGCTGGTTTCATCGACCAAGCGACCATCAAAGCTCCATGTACACCCAGAGAACTCATCCCAAACGGTTCCAGGACGCCTTCCCCAGCTTCAGAGCCGGCTACAATGCATATGCCTTGGCTCGGCGAATCGAATATGAATATGCTGAATGCCCACCCATCACCTATCAACGGATTCACAAACGTGAACTATCATGATCCCCACACTCCTAACAACTTCATGGGGCATACCTATGACACAACATCCGCGCCTTTGGCACCTATTCCCACGCAAGCATTTACTCTTACCCCCACTTCAGACCCGACACCAGCACCAGCAGGCACTTTCAACACCATCAACTATATGCCGTGTTTAGATTCATTGAATCAATCCGGGCCTCGGCGACATCACTCAAGGAGTGTTTCGAGTGCGTCGAGTATGCCCTCGGGATACGACTATAATACCGGCGCATTCTCGAATACCTCTCCTGTAACATTCGGCACGCCACCAGAAACCCCAAGGGTGAGGACTATCCAGAATTATGCGCCCAGTATGCAGCACGACTGCCTTTCACAAGCTGCCGCTACGCTATTGTCGCTCCGCCATGGGCCAATACCCGGACAGGCGAAGAATCAGGAGTTGATGGAATACGTCCTTCAAATGATCGACTGTGATTGTTTTGCTCAAGACAGTCACGTGCGAATGTTTATGGTGCTCATAGGTTTTGAGATTATGGAGAGGTACTCGAAGGTGACTCAAGAGGATATGGCAATGGCAAGCACCGAAGGCATTCTTGAGGACTTGCAGGTAGTACTGAAGCTGATTGAGCGGTTACTACGGCGTCTGAGAGAAACTGGAACAGGGAATTATGCCCAAGGCCTAACACCAGGCTCCCCGCCAAGTCAGACCCGGGGCAACACCATCTCGTGGTCGGTTTTCGGACAACTCGAGGCCGATCTACGCAAACATCTACGGGGGATTTCGCACAACACAGTCGGTGTTCTTCGAAGAGTCTGAGCGGGAGAGTCCATGATACCATTGGCGTTGGAGATTCTGTAAATTAGTCGTGCTTTGCTTACATGTACAATACTTTCATATAGTCCGCACAGCGAGTTTCCGAAGCAGTGTATTTGATAATGAAAGGTTGGTGTGGACCGTGTGGTTGGTAGCAAGCGAGATACCTGGATCGAATAATAGACTAATGCAAACAATTCAACCGCGACAACATCGAGACGCATCATTCGTGTATATGTGAAGTCCTTCCAAATCGGTATCCCCCTGTTCCGAATGTGGCTCACGCTACGATTTGATCTACCGTTGCTAGCAGTATACACTATAATAGCTGGAAAGGATTCCTATTACTAGCCGGGGACTGAATTCCCGCGACCTATAAACCACGCCCGAGACACGTGTCTTACGTGCCGAACCCTGTCCGCTTATCGAGGCAGAAGCAAGTGTCTGGATTTCTGACATGTCCTGTCTACGTAGTAGTCTAGTGGCGCAACCCCCATCTTATCACCTCCCCCAGACCTGCCCATGTGCATAACTCCCCTGCACTAGCAGCAACCTGCTTACAATAAGTCGACATTGTGCCAGCTTAGTTCACCGAATACTACATAGGTATGTACTTCAATCCCTCGAGCCGCTCCGTTAATTGAACCCCTCGATCGTGTACTAGTAAATTCATGCTTATCCTTCTCGAAAACACTACCGACCCCGGCTCACGGAGTTTATTGATCCTGCGCCTTTACGAGATGATAGGTAGTAATAGGTCCCGGCTGTGAATCATTGCGCGCCTTGATGCTACGTGGGGATAGGGCAATTTAGCCAGTACTACTTGATGCAGCCAGAGGTGAGGTTGACATCTATGAATAGAAAGACACGATGACACTGTTACCTAAGTATATTGCGACTACATGATGCGATACACCTGCGGTCCACCTTCCGGTAATTTCCACACTCTCAGCTCCGATTCCTATTGTAGAACTCCTATATGCTAGATGATAGATAGTACTGCAAGTCATAGAATAATGCGAGACCTGCTCACCATACTCAGATAGGGGGCAAGAGATCAACAAGGCTTGATGTACTCACCGACCACCCAACACGCGTACGCAGGGTGTTGAGACTGGTCTTAAGTAAATACGCCATGGAGGCAAGGACTAAACAATCCAAGACCTAGATAAAAGCGCCTCTATTATAAGCAATAATATAATCCCTATAACTTTCCTCCGCAGCGCTGTGGCACGGAAAAGCTGGGGTACTTCCCGCCGTCTGCCAACCGCCTCACCGTTCAATACAGCTCGTCACCCCACCTCCATCAATAGGCTGATGGCTGTAAAGTGGTTCCCTGCGCGCTGGAGAGGTAAGGCGAACAAGAAGCGAGATGAGAACTCTATTCTCAGCTGTTTTGATGGTAGGGTAAAGTACCCATAGGGAATACCCAGCTATCAGTAACGCCAGGTAAATCCTTACGATGCAGGACAAAGCTACACACCTTTAGGATAAGCCAGATCTGCAGGGCGAGCTGTTGTTTTGTTCCATGCGGCTGCGTACTTCACCTGATACAACGGCGCGCCCTCTTTTTACAATGGGATACCCCCCCTTGGCTTCTCAGGTCGTGCTCCCTATGTTTATTAAGAATCTAACAACTTTTGGCCACACCTCCAACCATACAAATGGTCCTTGCCGGAAATATCTTTGGAGGCTGTGATCTGCGCCAAGATCGCGATGATCTCGTGCTCTCGCTGTTTGTCGCGAAATCTGCGAGAGGCCTCACGACTTTTCACGGCATGCTTGGCTCCTTCATCGGTATATGTTTCGCCCGCGCTCGTGACAATCGTAATCTCAGGGGTACCTTAAGCACGACACAGGCCGGTTTCTGGGGCCGTTCGATCATATGGTAGTAGATGAGGGGGCATCTGGCCATCATGTTTGGCACTCACATGAAGCATGGAGGACGAGGTCAGCGACGCGGAAATAATGCCGCAAATCGAGATGCAGGCACGATTGAACACTCAGTAACAAATTATTTGTTGACTTACTATGGCTACGGATTCTATCATTTAGTTCTACCTCCTCCAACCGCCCTCTAGTCCTAGCCGCCGGAGTTCCGTTTTACCATCGGCACTTCGACTTCACTAAAGCCCCGTATGACCAGAGGCTCTGTTTGTTACGAAGTAACGAAGCAGAAAACCTAAAGTTAACTTTGGATTGGACGGAATCAAAACCGTAGGCATACGCCACCATCTTCTGGTCTTGGGGCGGGCATGTAAGGGAGGCCAGAGGTTTTCTGCTATACGCCTACTTATACAGGCCTACTTAGACCGACCCTGGCTGATCGATTTGCTGGCCTACTTACATAGAGTAGCCCAGTCATTTAGACCTACAGAGGGGTGATGGGGGAGCGAATCCCCTTTTCCCCCGCTCCCCTGGATATGGATGACCGGCTGGCCAGGTCAGTGGCCAGATTCTTATTTATCGACAGTGAGATGTGACATCTTATTTTCTACCGTTGAATTACTTTAATTCACCTTCTGTAAATTTAACGTTAGAGTCCCTATTTTATTACTTTTCGATGCAGGGAACTTTCCGCCGTATACCTAAGCTGAGTTGACCTGCCCACACACTTAGCTACCCCTTAGAACCTAGCTACATAGATATAACCATATGGCTGCTTAAATCATTAATCTACCAAACAGTCAGTGTGGACCTTTCGCTGTGATCTCCTAACTCAAATCCTCGATAGTAGGACCCCCACCTGCCCGTACCTATATCCCTAGACGTAGATTCCTCAGACGGCCTCTGTATGAAGGGCGAGGGAAGATTGGGAAAAGACCAGAGCTCATTGGTAGAAGGGGCTGGAAGTTCTAGTCCGCAAGGTTCTAGTTGGCGCTTTATGTTATCGCCAGCACCTTTGCGTTGAGCTGATGATAGGTCAATACACCGCCAAATTATCTTCACGTGCAATTCCTCGCTGGAAATCTCTAGCCCTCCTGTTTATTCAAATAGACAAGGCAGTCACTAATTGTTTCACACCCACTTTCAAATCACCCAATTACCAAAACCAACATTGGCTTTACATTATAATTAAAACCGATATCATATACGTCCAGATTCTCATAGAACAACCCGAAATAGGGCGAGCGACGTTTCGAAAAGTTACTTAAGAGAAATCCGCTTTATCATGAAGCTACTGGCACTAGGCAGTCCAGTCGACGCCAAATACAGTGCCCTATTAGATACTCTGGAAGTGTTCAAAGAGCAATTCAATACGTTCGGTTATCTAAGAAAACTAGATCTGGACATATGGGTGGGAATGGAAGTTTTTCGAGATAGAGAGCTTATCACATTGCGCCGTTCCGGACGTCATATGTCTAGGAACCTCTGAGGCAGGTATCACCGCGAGGAGACTCGTCGACTTCCTTTGATTTAGGGTGGCTATGATAATATCTTGTGGCTCTCTATCCTCTCCGTGAATAGATCTTGTCCGGGTATCGCTGACGCTCAAGAAGGCATTCACCATGACCGTAGGTTAGTCATTACCTCTAAAGCAAGCGAGGGGGCGATAGAATTGATTCATTACATTAACGTAAGTAATGCGGAAATATATTTAACCCCTGAATGGATGTCTAGTATCAGACCACCTAGATAACTCTCACCATTAACACCTGCCTAAACACACGAGCTCTTACCGGAATCGCTGACTTGAAAAGACTATCGAACCCTTTGGCGATGAAGACTAATTATGCCGTTACCGCTTCCAATGGCGCCACTTCCAATCCCAGAATGAGAGCGACTAATATAATGTTGGTGCTAGTCGGTTGAGGTGGGGTTTTATGATTAATACGTGCCTGTTGGAGTTAGCTGGTTCTTAGCAATCGCGAGCTTTGAGGTAGACCTGGCGGACGGTGTTGTGAGTTCATATTAGTGTGGATGCCCAAGCATTGGAAAAGGATAGAGCTAAGGACTTATCATCGACGCCTTGAAATTGGAGCCTTTTCATTCTGAAAGGTCAGATCTATGTTCTATTGTATGATAGTCATTGTGATGATAGTGTTTATATGCAGAAATTGGCATGGATGTAGAACGCATTGTAAGATATTATAGCCACAGGCCCATGATCCACCCACCCCCGGATGGTATTAATCCATTGGATCGAATCTATAGAATCAGTTAAGTGGCTACGCGTTCTATCAGCAAATCTCTCAGGAATCTATTTGCGAAGATGTAGGTGAAAGTTAAGCAACCAGTATATTTTAAATCATGGAAGTCTTGCTTCCTCTCCGCTCCTAGAATAAGTTCAACATTTATTTATGTTATATTCGTATGAGATTACTACCATTAACCTCTTTGTAACGCCTAATTTTTCTTCATTTTATTTGCCTTGACTCCAATACTTGCGACTATACGGGGTATTATCCTGTCTTGACATGATATTAAATGAGCAATGTTGTCCCAATGCACTGTAAAGAAGTAGAGCGTGTTGTCCGAGACGGAATCATAGTGTCCACCGAAATGGCCTTGTTTCTTTACCAAGACTTCTTTCTAGGCTTTAGCTGCTCATGGCTGAAAACTTGCCTCTTCGTGCCCTGGCGAATGATCCCAGTTAACGACGGCAGATTACCCCCGTCGTCGATGCTGGGGATTGAATTGTGGATCGAGCTTGGAGCTGATCGTGGTGAATTAACAACTGGTAGCGCTAGGATCTGCGGCGGTAATAAGACACTACTTGGCAAGGTTGGGGTGTAACAGAGAATAACCGACCGAGTATCCTGAAGTTACGAATTTTGAGGTGGCGAGGTAGGTGGGTTCTGGCTTTGGGGCACGTTCTGCTTCGAGGCGTCCGCGAGCTCGAAGTCGTTGACAGGTGCGGACGATGAGCTACCGCAATAAGCAATGTAGAAGAGAATAAGAGCAGCGATGCATAATATCGAAATTAGAGACCCAATTCCCGCACAGGCTGCCATAGTTTGGCCGTAGACTTTCCAGTTGCCTCGTATCGGATCGGACGAACTGTAGTTATCAAAAGAGAGTGTATAGGTAGCCCATGTTGCCGCCCATATCCAGGCCGATATCCAGAGGCAGACACTCAAAAATTGGACAATAAAGGCGCCAAAGCGGAGATAGAATTTAGTGCAATAACTTGCTATAGCGAGCACACCGCCGTAAACAAGTAACGTCCAACTCGACTAGAGACCCGATTAGATCCCGGAATATTTAATCTAGTAAATTCTCTGTAGGACATACTACAAATATCAAGAAGATGGGGATTCCGGATTCATAGTAATAGTTGCCAGAGACAGCCTGGGCATAGGCAGCCAGTCCCAATATGATGACAGATAGCGGTAGTATCAACACTAGCAGATATGCGAGGCGATCCGTGAGACGAGGGGCTCCGCGAGCAACAAGACCCCTCAGGGACCTATGCATGTTTAGGATAAGAGCTGGCGTACTAGAATGAAGTGCTCAGAGAGAGTTTAGTTTAAGCGTCTGAAGAATTCGAGCATCTCGCGGAAAAGGAGATATAAAACGAAGCCAGGAATGAACGCTGCTTTCACGTGCCGGAAAAGATTAGCCCGCTAAACGCTGTTCAAAACTTAGCGATAGTAAAAGCTAGCGGCTTCACACGCGGACCAAGTGTAATGTCTCAGAATTTAGGGTGAAGACGGGCTGAGCAGAAATGTATGTGTACGCGGCGAGAATGTCTCACGGATCGTGTGAATCTTATTGTTGCCACTTTTTTTCTATTTCAATATGAGCATTAATCCCGCCTCGGAGATAATTAGCTGTATTGGTCCTGGACATCGAATGAATTTTAAGGACTGACGAACCTCTCTTATCCTGGCTTGGGGTACACAGCAGTGTTACTATCGTGGTTGTGGCTGCATTAATATCAGTCATGGACCGTTCTAGAGCACGGTGGGCAGTGAGTTCAACACGTAGGCACTGTTGTTCTAAAGGCAAGAATATGCTACAAACGACAGAAAACTGGACCCGACTCGATCGCGAGCTAGGAACGTGCGTATTGGTAAGAGGTACGCTTGCTGTGCTGTATGCTAAGTATCAGCTGCCGGAACACCTCTTTTGAGGGTGGTGCTTTTAGCAACCTAATGATAGAACCATCTAGGTTCGACACATCCCTTCTGGGGAATTAGGTTATCGAGGGTTTACGTATGACGTGTACAAACACATCCGGGCCGCATCCTATCATTACTTTATTCAAGATAGGTTCTAATTAAGTGGCCTGATGCGATTGGTCGTGCGAATGATTCCACATTCTTAGCTCTACTGCGTATACCTAGGTATTTACAAGCAGCTCGTGCGCACATGACATATTACAAGTAGCTACGGGAACAACCCTGCGGCTTATCTGCGCGTGAAGTCTGTTCCATGCTCTCGAGGAGCACCGATAGAATCGGTAAGAGTAGGTAGGGGAGTCACTTCCCTAGGTCAGGTGGCTATAAACAACTTCAAGGGCTCCTTCCATGTCGCCTCGAGATGGTCTAAGGCTACCTAATTTGCGCCTGCCTTCAATATATATATATATATATACTTAGTAGGTAGGCACTAGGAACGGTTGATCATGTATCAACTTACCTTCCAAGGTTCTTACATATACCTTCCTACCAGCCTAAGTCTAATTATACAGTAGGTACACAAGGATCACAGAGAAGTCCATTAGCGCCCTCGCCCATTGGCAATCATCAGCTTCACGCCAAGCCTGGAGAGTCATATATGCGGCAAATTTCTCTCGATAACTGCTCTGCGAGCATAATAGAACATTTGTTCCGCTCCCAACTTCGTGACAATGGATGCTGATGACGGCGACACTAGTTCGCAGCCAGACGAATATGCTAGGGACAATCATCTATCAATCGATTCTCAAATTGACCTGTTCTCTCTTGTCTACCAGATCAACCATTCCGTGCCGCTACTTACACCAGATGCTGGACCTAGTGGTCTGACGTGTGATTCTTCTCTTCCACCCCTCCAGTTTCCAACCGTTGACCTTACGGAGCGGCTCGACATGACCCAAGAATGCAGCGACCTAGTAGTGAAGGCCCTCCAGGATGATGATACCAAAGTGAATGACCTGTGTGATGCACCACTAGCGCAATATGAAGCTCGCAAGCGTCTATCCAAGTTGAAGTTTGACCCTCCGGCTCTATGTAGTGACCCGGACTACGATTGTCGTGAGCTTTCTAGAGCCATCCATGAACAGCGCCAGCCGAATATTAGCTCCGAAATGTTTCCTCTAGAAAGACTAAATATAGCTAATGATGAAGGGCTAGAGTTTCCTGTTTCTTCTCACCAATCTAGACAGAAATTCGACTATATCGTACGTGGCGAAAAGCTCGATGTACCCAAGGAGACAATACATCACCTCGCTTGTGCTCTTCGGGACGACTGGTCTAGCAATGAGCAACGCAGGATACTTGAAGAGGCGATGCCATATCGAACAGTATGTTAACTACTAACTCGCCCTTGTATCCCCTGACTCACATGGCTCAGCTTGTGCGTGACTTGGCGGTCACCCCTCCACTTAGCCCATGGACAGAACACGAAGACTACTTTATCCCGGATGCGGAGGTCTGCGAAGTCCCAATTGCGTCTGATTTAAGTTCTATGCTTAGCGACGATTTGAAAGCGTCAGAATCTGCTATCCTCCAGAAGGAATTTGATAAGGATACGGCATCGATCCTTGACGACGGCACTCCGGTGCTTTCTCCATTACTCGATCTACCGGAAATTGGTAGGGAGATGCCCAAAATTAGCTCATTCCGAATAGAAAGCCCTTTGTTACCGGCTCTGTCGCCGCCTGGACCTACCCATGAAGAGCCTACTGATATCCCAGCACTATTAAGGAGTATGGATACAGACCATGTATTGTCCCATTCAAAATTTTCCGAAATGGGTGTTTCGAAGACTGATAGTACGACCGGGATCTTTGACCAAAACCTCGAGGACGCAATGAAAGAGAGCGCAGCGGCCGTATTGAAAAGCATCGAACAAGAGCATATCAGCATCGCTGATGCTGTAGCTCGGGTTGAAGTGCCAGTCATGGACTTTTCGATTCCAGAGCCTGAGTGGCAGAGCCTCCCTATGGATGCCAGGGCTCACCTAAAATGGGTGTATGATTCGCATAATATTGTACTACCTCCTTGTCCAAGAGACCCCCAGGCCGACTCGAAACTTCGCTGGGTTCCGTTTTTGCAAAAGCTTGACATGCACAACTTAACGAAGGAAGTGATTGACTGTGGGAGCAATACTTCACAGTCAGTCATCTTCCCGGAAGAAAAGGAGGTACCGACCAGTGCGGACTATGTATGGAAGCGACCAGGGTTGTCCATCTTGCGAGAGGTAGAAAGTGAAGAGGAGGCCGAGAGCATGACACCGCTCAGAGATGTCAAACCTGACTTAGAAACTCTTGCTAGGAAAAGGCGATTTGAAAATGGCATAGTAGAGCTGGGAACGAGTTTTTCGCCAAGCTCGGATGAGTCTGTTGATCTTGTTGTGCCCTCCCCAGGCAGGCGGCCGTTGCGACAGACTTCAGCAAAGAATTTGATTGGCAATACTGAGCTATTACCCAGTATGGAATCGAATTCAACCGTCTCGACGTTGCTCTCGAGCTATTTGGACATACGTACGGCGAAGCGCCGTAAACAAGACAAAAGCTTATTCTTTTCACCCACTTATGTGCCTCAGGTCGAGCGGGAACTGAGATTAGCTCCCAAGCCACCTCAGTCTAAAGGGGATAGTCCTAGCCTATGTCAGAGAAAAGAATTCCTACAGAAGAGACTAATATTACCGGCTCCATGCCCTGTGATCAAAGTCTCAACCACACCCACGAAGCTTATCAAGGGGTTAACTCTCAGTCGAGGGCTCTTTTCCATGCTGGAGCAACTTTATCCAGTAGCTGAGATCATCGAGCGTGATTTTAGCCGCTGGAACACAGCCAGCCAAAACCATTACCCTGCATCAAGGTCAACGACAATCTCATCCTTTGCAGCCGAGGCGGATGTTATAGTCTCTCCTGCGACGGGGATTATCGTGACGACTCTGTTAAAAGCCATACAACAACCACTGTCTACTGTAGGAGGACAGTCTTCCATTCGTGAGCGAATTGCGTGCACAGCATCGCGTTACGAGAGATTGATCGTGCTTGTGTCTGAAGGAAACGCTGTAGATGAGTCCGTGCGCGACTTCACACCCGCGGAGACCTCGGCATACGCAGAGTTTATTGTTTTTGTCACGGGCCTCGATTCTCATATCGAGGTGGTCTACGTCGGAGGCGGAGAAACTACATTGGCGAAATGGCTCGTTTCTTTCGCAGTCCGGTATGCACCGGAGGCCACTGAGACTCAGGAGTATCTCCTTCAGGACGAGACGAAATGGGAGGTATTTCTTCGCCGGGCGGGATTCAACGCTTATGCGGCGCAAGCTATTCTCATTCGTCTCAGGGCTAGAGACAATGATGGCGAGGATGAGAGCGGGCGTGCTACATATGGCTTAGCTGCATTTATGGCGATGACTGATGCGCAGAGAGTGAAGAATTTCCGGAACTTGATGGGCGGGGAGAGAGTACTGAATGATGTTAATCGAATGTTACGGGCTATGTGGAGTTGAACGACCCTATGTACTATTTTCTCTTATTTGACGATTGCTGGATTTATCGACTGTACTAGGAGCTGCTCGCATCTCAATACCGTTGGCTACACAGAGTTTTCACTATGGCAGCCATCCTCATCTAACCTCGACGACCGAAAAAGTTATATTTGCTGCCAGATGAATTATGCAATGAGTTTATTGCTATAAAGCTGGGTATCATATATCGCTCTCAAACCTTTACTCCTACTAGGTCCCTTCGGCTCTACTCGGAGCACCTGTGATGCTCCATAATTTCAAGCTGCTTTCCTTATTTCGTCTGTACATCCAGGGTATTTGATCCCCATCACTATTAGCCTCGCTTACGCTTTCACTGTTCCCACTGCCTTCCTTGAGATCGCTATCGAGACTCTGGCTACAGCCACCGAATGAGCCATAGTGCGCTAAGTCTTCGTCTTCGCCAGGGAACTCCCATGAGCCGGCACACGTCACAACGACGGTGCCGCTGGGATGTAGGCATGCACTACCAACGGTAGATTGATGAGCAGCCCATTCCCACGCGGGCGCGTGTGGACCTTCTAGGCTTCCGACGCCTTCCCAAACTTTCACCATGCCAGTTGACGATCCGGACCATAGCTCGAAGCCGCTGCTCTCATCCATGCCAGGGTATACATCGCAGGCGACCCGTTGGTTCCCTAGCGCGTCTCTCCCCGTCAAATGGCCGAGGAGCTTTCCCGTCACACGTACATCGTATATTAACGCACCGCGGGACTTCCGCTCGCAGATTATAAGATATCTGCCACAAGGACTCCATATAGTCTGAGTTATGCCGTCCCCGCCTATCCCGTCGAAATCTTCGCTCTGGCTACCGCTTTTATCCCCATCCGTATTCCCACATGTAGCGGTCCCCTGCACCGCGGCTGCAATACCCCACGTGGCGACACACTCCCCGGCCTGCGCGAAATCGTACAGTCCAACCCACCGGGTCCACGTGCCCGCCGCGACAAGACTCGCGCCATTTCCCGTGTCCATTGGCTGTCCGCCGAGAGCCGAAACGGTGCCTCGCATCCCGACGCCCCCTCCCTTCGATAAATGCCGCTCCGAAGGGATCGTGCGGATCCGCGACACCGGCTCCTCGCCTGTGCGCTGTATATCGAAGCGCCCGAGAAGACTGCGGCTCCCCGCTATGAAATGGGTCCCTGGCGACGGCCAGAGAAGTGACGTTGCGGTAAGAAATGTCTCGCTTCGTGCTTTTGTAAAGGGGTAGGAAGAGATGGGAGAGCGTGAACTTGTAGATGTAGGAGATGGAGAGGAGGGAGCAAGGTAGAATAACTGGATTGGATGGTCCCGAGCCGACACTAGCAACTGCTGCGTCCAGGGCTCGGCGAGGGAGAAGTACGGCGCCCCTGATAGCACATTGCTGGGCTCGGGGAGCTGGATGTGCGCTTGTGGTTCTAGGGTAAGCTCTGTGCCTGCGGAAAGCAGATTCTCGGGCACGATATACCCGGATACCAGGTTTATGGAGGAATACGTCAATAGCGCTGTCCCGTCTGCGGTCCATTGTACGCTTTCAAAGTAGTTGAGGGCATTGTCTCGCGGATCTCGGGAGACACTTTCGCTACTTCTGGTTTCCGGCGAAGCAGAATTACCGGTAGTTATGTCCCCCGTTGATGCTACGAGCTTGAGTCTATCCTGAGACGGTCCATCTTGCGTTTCCATTGCAGTGAGATGCTGTAGGTTGACTTAGACTAGCATGATTTACTTTGATAGCTTTCGACATAGTATACAGGTATGTATGGTGGATGTGATTAGGTAACGCTTGGTTGTCATGGTAAAGCTCGTTATCGATTGAATATGCAGGGACATAGCGTCATTGTAGACTAGCGCGATACCGGTAACGGTCATGGGTTCCGTCTTGCATAAGGTTGGGGCAACTAGCTTGCCCACGTGTAGGTACCTAGCCACTAATACACTCAAGGTACCTGCGATTGTACACCAATTATCCAGCGCATCCAAGTACCCCTGCTGTAACTGCGTACCTAGGTAGGTCTAGGTTCAACCAACCTCACTCACTGTGCCTAAATAGGTAAATCTAGGTACCTGGTGTAGGCAGACCAAACATCAGCAACTGATCAGCCCTTTCTTGATTCAACATCCCCGTCGACTTCACGGTGGATATCCAACAATCATGCTTCAATAATTACGAGGCTTTTTTCGAATAACTCCCAACTGCTGGTCTCGCTAGATTTATTCTCCTAGCGTATCTTGGTACCAGCCCGCCGCCTGACTGCTTCAAGTGACAAGGTTCTGACCCTGTCGATCACCCGCACTCCGTCGTGTTGGCAACCGACTCTATCCTCTAAGCTCATCTTCGAATAAGCCCGTCGGAAAAGACTATTTCCTTTATTTCCTTTATTTTCTCTCAAGGCTTTGCGTCCTCGCTCGTTTACGCCCTGAGAACTTTAAAAGCTCATCAACGACGGACAACAACCCGGTTGCCAAGAACCACCCTGATGGAAGACCGCTGTCAGCTGCTCCGCGAGGGCGGCTTCACCAATTTCTTCGTCTCCATGTGCGTGCCCGTCGCTTGCCTGAGCCCTCAGACAGGGCGTGTTAGAAAAGCCGATGACGCTGACTTCTTATTCACCTAGTCTCATCCTTCTCGGGATCCTGCTCTCCTACGTCACACAACATTACCGCATCATTTCACGCGGTTCCTCTGAAGGCATATCGCCCTACTTTGTCCTGCTCGGTGTGACTTCCGCCAATGCCCAGTTCGGGAACATACTGTCTCTCCCTGAATCGCGCGCCGACGTCGCGTGTTGTAAGGAAGTTAGTCCCTTCGAGTGCACTGCTGGCTTGCTAGGTATTGCCCAGATAGGGACCCAGTGGGTTTGCTTTGCTACCATGTCAGTACACTCACTCTCACAAACTCGGTTGTTGTGGGTTGGCGTCGCTAATACGAGAGAACAATAGCCTCGTTTTATTTCTAGTATTCTTCCGACGCGACGAAGCCGATATTACCACAGAGGAACTCGAACGCGATCCCGATCAGCCTTCCTGGAGAACAGCTCTCTCGGTTGGCGGAATCTGCCTAATACATGGTCTTTTAGTGGTCATTGTATCTGCTGCCCTTGCCTTTGGCGCACCCTCATACTTGGGTGTTTGGGCCAATGTCCTGGGGATCATGGCAGCGGCGCTCGCGGGTATCCAATATATCCCCCAGATTTGGACCACATATAAATTGAAACATGCGGGCAGCCTTAGCATCTTGATGATGACGATTCAAACTCCCGGCGGACTTCTCTTCGCAGCTAGTCTTGCTGCACGATTGGGCTGGGCAGGTTGGAGTTCTTGGGGGGTCTATGTCCTGACTGCTATCATGCAAGGCATCGTGTTGACGATGGCAATCAGATATGAGTGGCCATCGTATAGGGGAGATAGTGCAAGTCATCCGCCTTCATCGCCCCCTCTACAACGACCAGCGTATAATCGGCGTACAACACCTAGAGTTCTGCCGTCTCCAGGCCCGTACTCAGCACACCTGCACGCATATGGTGAGACACAGGAAGAAATTGAACACGCGCTTGATCGCGAGAGCGTACAAGGTGTCGGAGAAAACCAGCCACTGCTTGCACCAGGTGGCATCGGTAGTTCGGGCACGCGGTAGTCATGTGCCAAATTTGTTTCCTTTTTATTTCTTTTCAAGACGTGACGAAATATAATCTTATTAACCTCCCTTTGCTCGAAGAAAGCACTTGTTTTTACCCCCAGGACTTGATCATCTGTGTAAATACTGCTCTACAGATGAAGCAGGATTCATCCTGCATCCCAGTTCTACTTAACAATTTAGAACAAAATGTGGTCAAAACCCTCGATATTTATCGTGCGATTCTCGATAACTAATTAGTCCAGCTCAATTTTTTAGCTATTAACTATGATCATCGCAAAGAATTAGGCTACCCCTGCATTATTCGGGGTTCTGACCAAATAGGTACTCTCGTGTTGCCTAAACCCCAGGTTGATAAGTAGCATACAATACAACGAATCGTCAGCAGAATCAACACTACAGCCGATCAGATAACAACTTCGCACCGCAAGGAGTTAGTCATAGGTTCCTTTGATACAGTCATCTATCTACTTATCCAGTTCTAAGCGGAATACAGTATTTTATCCGGTATGGAGATAGATACTTAGGTACGACTCCAGGATTGTGGCCCCGATACTACAGTACCTGAATCATGAGTTACATAGTTTACATTTCGCCATTCTCCTTTCTGACACTCTAGAGGTAGTATCTATCGGGTGCCTTGCAGCTCGCTTCGTCCGCGGCTGTCGCTGTAAGACACTTTGTGCGCAGCGCTCTCTGGCATATTGTTCGGCCGGGCCGGCCCCCAGTCCTCAGGTGTTGCACTCGGAAGGCTAGTTCAATAAAATCCTTGGTATATGGCATGAAAGCCCTCTACTTCCTTTGCTTCGACGCCATGCACGGTATGCTACTGATCATGCAAACCACTAGCTTTTACGTCAAGAACCAGAACTCCACGAACGATTTTCCTCCAATGAGATCAAATCTGGGACAGATGCGAACTGCATGCCGCGCGACGTGCCGCTCAACTGCCACAGTTTCAGATTGCGTGCATCTGTCGATCCAACATGACATATATTATCCGCGACCATGACAGGACATTAGCCAACAACTTCCACACAGCCGCAGGCGTGGGGGTGAATATCTTCTTCCGCCTCTTTCTCAGACAGCTTGACAAAGCTGAGTGCTTTGACATGTTGTAGCTATCCGAGCTCCTGATCATCGGGGAAAATAGGCGACTTCAAAACTTATCATGTTATTGAACCGTCACCCTGGATGACGACGCCGGCTGCTGCTACTACGGCGTCATATAAGCCATGTTGAGTGGCCTTGGGGCTTTGCCCCAACTTCTCTTTAGCTAGCCTTGCGTTCCTTGACCTTGATTTTTTCCGACTAGATGAGATGAACTCTGCTAACTAGGAGGTTCATAATCAAAACACCTTAGCCGCTTACATTCACGTTATTATAGTAAACTGGCTTACACAAAGTTCCGTGAAACGGCCCTGAAAATGCTTCTTCCGACATTTGGGCTACATGAGAGACAAGCCTCTCATGCGCCTTGCCCGCAAGGCAATGGCACGATGATCGGAGACCAACAGAAATTCGTCGTGTTTTGCAATACCCGCTTTCGAGGCGACGAGGTCTTGCGGCAAAAGACTGATTCACTGGCGACTTGTGCCGGGTTATGGTACGTCCATAGGACTGCAAAACGGCCATCCCTTGGATGTCTTACAAAATAAGAAAAAGGGGTCTAACCATGATGTACAACATAGCACGACGTTTCAAAACCCGCGGTGCGAGGGCGCGCAGTTCAAAGACAACAACGACTGCGTCCTCATCGGGAACCTACAACCGGACGGCACGCGGCCGACGCGCTTCTTCGACAGCGTCGCGGCCGTCTTCCCGCAGCCCGGCCCCACGAGCTCGTGCGCGCAGCAAGGGACGGGCAACACCTTCCTGAGCCAGAACGCGCGGTTCACGCTGCAGTGCGGCAAGATCGCCAACGGGGCCGACCTCGAGCAGCAGTTCCAGATGACGTTCGAGTCGTGCATCGCCGCGTGCGGCGCGAACCCGGCCTGCGCGGGCGTCAGCTACGACCCGTCGCAATCCGCGGGGTTTCAGAACTGCTATCTGAAAAGCGCCATCGACCCCGCCAACGTCTTCGCCAAGATCGGCGTCGACACCGCCATGCTCGTCAACGACGCGGACCAGGTGGCGGGCGCGGGCGCGAGCGTGGTAAGCACGGTGACGGCTCCTGTCGCCGTCTCCCAGTCCACGACGTATGTCACGGTGATCCCGGACCCGGGCACCGTGTCCATACCCGTCACCGTAACCCCGGCCTCGAGCACCACGGGCGCGCTCGCAGCGTCCACGCCCAAGGCGTCTACGAAGGCCGCTTCCAGTGGCGCTGACGACGACGGCCTCGGTAGTGGCGTGAGCAACAATAGCGGACGTCCGAAATTCGACGGCGGCGGTACCGCGCCCAGCGCCTCGTCGAATGCGTGGATCGCGGCACCTGTCATTGGCGGCATTGCGGCGTTGACGCTGCTGCTTGCTATCTTCGTCCTCTGGCAACGGCGCAGGAGGCGGGAAGAGGGGTCCTCGCGTCGTAGTGGTGGCGGGGGCGGCGCGATGTCGAGAGCCGCGAGGGGACTGGAAGATACCGCCGATCGTATTGCCCGCGGCAGGATATTTGGGGGCGGTAGTGAGAAAACGAAGCTGCGAGACTCGGAATCCGAAGATGACTCGCGCTATGGCAATAGTCGTGGCGGGTTCAAGGTCGTCAGCGGCAGTGGACGGCGTCTGGGCCTCAGCGAACAGCAGCAGACGGCTCTCGGCACGGGACCCGGGCTAGGCGGCATGATTGTTACGACAGGCGGCGGGAAAGTGGTCGATAGGTTGGAGACGGGCGCCGGTGGTGGTGGTGGTGGTGGTGGTGGTGGTGTCCGGTTCAGCAGTTCGGCCGGGCTGCGGGACAGCCAGAACGGACTGCGGCAGAACAGGCCCACGGGGGAATGGCTCGATTCGCGGCCTGGAATACCGGCTGAGTTCCGGGGACCACCTCAAGTCAAATGATTGACTTCATGGTTCTCTCCAACAAATACTGCACCTATACTCAGCTAAAAACTAACTGCACGCCACAATCGATAGATGATACAGTCCTAGAAGGGGACTTATACACTGGACTGGATAAGGGGGGCTTAGAACTTCTTTTTGGTTTCTTTTATTCCCGGCTGGACTGTGCTTGGTTTTCCTGGTCCGTTTTGTATTACTTTAAAGGTGTTATTTTCCTTGGTTGTTGCTGCTTTTGATCGACTTCCTAGGAAAGTCAGTCGGTCTTGGTTTATATTTATTGGCAATACCATGTATAATCCTTTATTATATCCGTACCCTTACTTAATTTTATTAGTTTTTTGCTTCATCGAAAATGTATAAATTGCACTAAACCGTGGCCAGTACTGTTGGGCTTGAAAGTGGTATTGATGTTGTAGGAGTAATGGAGACTAATTGACAGGGAATCTACTGGGAGGGGTAATATAGGCACTCCCCTGTACCTGCCCTATATACGGCCAAACTCCCCACCACCAAGCACCGCGAAGGTGAAATATAGACCTTTAATACTAGGAGAATTCTTCCATTTTTTTATCAATCGACCGAAATCTTCTATATTTTCTTATAATAGCTAACTGGCTAGCACGAACCTTTACCCGACTCTTGTTCACTTGGCCCCAGCAATCTATGGGTTTAACCGGTAACGTATGTAGATTGTTGGCTATTTGTTTGTTCAACCGTGGCTTTAATTAAGTAATTTTTTAAATATTGTATCGTCGATGAAATCATGATGAATCTGATGAATAAAGGAGGTCTGTGTATTCTTTTCTGTGGAGTAGTAGGAGGCAGCGAGCCGTATGCTCAAGCTGTACGCGCGAGGATTCTTTTTATAGGATTTCTTTTATTTTTTTGTATTAACGGGTAGGTATAGGCGTAAGTAGGTGTTCTGTCTCTTAGCCGTAGCTTTGACTGCAATGGCGAGGCGAGGCGAGAGAATTTTTTAACCTAGGCGTAGCAGATGATTTCTTTTAAAAAAAACGACGTGCAAGCGGGAGATATTTATATTCTGAGTCTCGTACCGCAGTGGGAAACCAAAGGTATCAAAAGCGAAGGCTGCAGCTCTCAGCAAATGTTGGGCTTGAAAGTGGTATTGATGTTGTAGGAGTAATGGAGACTAATTGACAGGGAATCTACTGGGAGGGGTAATATAGGCACTCCCCCGTACCTGCCCTACAGTACCTAGTAGTTGTTAGCATGTTAAGCAACTCATGCCATCATCACTTGATCGTATGCGTATACTAAGGTATAATGCGAGGAAGGGGTTCGGAGAAGTTACCCGGGATGAAGCTTCCACCGAATGAGTCAATACTAGTGTAGTGTAGTACTACGGGTCCTGTACGGGTAGCTGCGAAGCATCTGGTGGCGCTCCTGTGACGAACGGTGCATGCTGTGGAACTCTGCAGGGCCAAGCCATGTGGTCGAATTGGGGACCCGATTGGTCAGGATCGATCATCTTATCTCCCAGTCCAGGCTTCTGATCAGGGGTCATTAGTGCGTGCATACGCAAACCAGGTACATTTACTACTATGTAAGTGGGCGGCGAGTCAGGGTCAATGTGTCATCCCTCCATGATGAGTGCTATCGACAACGAGAGGTGCACTAGTATCAGGACACATCTCGTTGAACTCTTTACCATAGTTAACAATTCGTGTCTACTCTAATATTGCGATTGTACCTTCACAACGACTAGAACACCTCTCTGGAAGCTTTGTCTAGCGTCGCGAACCTCAAGATGGCTATCTTCAGTGCAGTTCCGCCACCTCCGGAGCTCGGCGGCCCCGAAACCAATTCTCCTGACAATGCGCAGCAGCAGCAGCATCCCGAGGGTGAATTGCATACTGCGAACACGGCCAGTGACCAAACTTCCTTGCCGCTGAATGCCCAAGGTGTCGACATCGCGGCATGGACCATCTCGGCGCTCGAGTCCCTGAGCGTGTCGCCAGTAGCCCGCGGCACAGGTGCGCCGTTATCTATCCCGCTCGACGAGACGAAGGCGGCAGCGGCGAAGAAGGAGAAGCCTTCCGTCAGCATCTTCGACCCGCGCGCGCGATCCAGCGCCATCACGCCGCCGCCTCGCCCCCCGTCGCGCCGAGACAGCTTGAAGCGTCGCGAGGCGCTGCTCAGGGGCAACGAGGGGAGCCGGCAGAGGCGGCGATGGGAGAATGGTAACTAACAGAACCTCTATCCCATCCATCATGAGAAAGAATTTCTTTCTTCCTGCTTATGAGGCTAACTCGGAGGGTTTGTCGCGATTAGATCGCCTCCTCCACGTCCCGAACGCCGTGCCGCCCGAACCCCAGGACTACATGCCGCGCCCCACGCACCCCGTGAACCACGTCCCCTACCAGATCGCCGCGGCCTGGGAGCTGCGCGTGCGCGCCGAGGTCGAGACGCGGAATGCCGCCCTCGCCCGCCGCAAGCAGGCCCTCACGCGCACGCTCGGGGACGAGGGCGTCGCCGGCCGCGTGCCGCGGGAGCTGTGCCAGCGCGCCAAGAAGACCCCCGCCGTGCGCACTTGGGTGCGCTCCCTCGAGGAGCCCGTCAGGAAGTACCTGGTGGAGCGCGAGATGGCGAGGGAAAGTGACGCGGATCTGAAGACCGATGACAGCGACAGCAGTAGCGGCCTGGATTCCGAAGACGAGGAGATTGTGTTCGTGGGCCGCAATGGGTCCATGCGCGATGGAAAGGCGAAGGCGAAGGAAGGTAACGCCCATAAAGGAAGACCTGAACTTGCTGCAAATACCGCCGGTGGTCTGTGGAAAAAAGCCCGTCGGGAGGAAAAAAGGAGTGGGACGACGCGGGACGAGGGCATGTTATTCGATGCCTTCGGGGACGAAGATGGTGGCGCATTCAGGTATGTTATTTTCCTATTCTTTTTCACCTAACAGTTGACGTGTCTTTGTCATTTGGAGTCGCGAAAACTGAAACTTTGGTGCTCGTTGTTTTGCAGGCGCTGGATCACCCATTCCATCTCCGATTACTACGGCTTGCAGTCGCGCTCCGTGCTCGTCGGCGAACCCAAGCGCAAGGTCGTCTATGTGGGTATCAAGCAAATGAAGACGGGACATGCGCTCCCTGTTCGCGCGGATCTGCCGCGACCGCTTTGGGAGCTTTGCTGAGAGGTGATAACTGCATGTCGCATGCGCGCACATACACTCTTCGCGCGATATGTTGACTAGTTATACTGGATTTGAATTGTTTGGATTAATAGTGTTTGATTCGTTGTAGAGCAACTTGTGTACTTGCATAACAGAAGGTAACTCCAATCTAGAACATGGTGCTGATGCAACTATCTCCCCTAACATCTATAGAATCGTGCAGCCATGATAGACCTCACAGATCTTGGAGGACTAGCTGTAAAATATACTCCATTCCTACACATACTTCCTTGCTATGGATCAATCACCGTAGGAGCACGTGAATCCAGTCCACGAACCCTCGAGCTTGGCATGTGAACCTTTTACAATTAAAACATTACATCATCGTCGAGCAAGCCCATAAGCTGCTGATTCCCATAGAACCAGTGACTTAGGCCCTGGGAGAGGTTGTGATCTAACTCCGAGCCAATAGATCCATCGTCTCCTTCGTTTCCGAACGACGCAAAGTCAAACACACTCCATGGGTCGACGGAGCCCATATCTGCCGCGTAAGAGACCGGGGGAACATCCTGCTTGATATATAAGCGCGCGGCCTGACATAGCAGTCTGTAGAGCCGATAAGGGTGCGTGATAGACTCGGCAGAAGACCCTTCCAGCTGCAGCGACTCCGAGAAGCGGTCCAGGTAGAAGAGGTCGGCGCCGTCGGAGAGCTGGACGATGCGCGTGAACAGGACACTAAACGGCACGAAAGGGGTGTGGAGGATGCCCCTGGAATACGCGGCACATACATGTACACATTAGCCGAGATCTTGTAGACGGATATTTCAATCAAAACAGGTGTATAGAAGATCTCTCGCAAAGCGGAAAATTTTTTCATAAAACTTGGTTGGGAACTCAACTCCATCTACGCCACGGGTAACTTAGAGGAAGGACGACGCACTTACCAATGCAAGTATCTGTTCGTCGTGAACTGGTCGTCCTTGTTGTCTTTTATCGCCGCCATGCATTCCTGGTGCATGTCGAGCGCCTCGTGGGCCGCTGCCGCGCACGCCTCTGTGATGCTCGTGGGCGAGCCCGGGGGCGCCGGGACCGCGCGCAGGATGAGCGTTAGGAGCGAGAGTTGTTTCACTAGTTCGATCTTGAAGTAGACGTCGCGCATTTTGTCCTCTTGCTGGGTACCTGCGTTCAGTGGTGGTGGGTTCTTCTCGTCGTGTTTTTTTTCAATTAGCTTAGTTTGCTGTGAGTGATGCTAATGATGAAACTGCTTGGACGTACTTGGAAAGCACTTTTGTTCCCGCTGATGATGTCGCGCAGCTCCGACGCCAATGTCTGCGCCATTGCGCCGCGCTCCATGTCCGATCTAGCGAGCCCCGCCGGGCTGTAGAGTTGGTCGTATATCTTCCCTTGGATCATCGAGGTCTGGGCGCATCGCCGGATGCTCGGTTCGCTCGGTAGAGGGGTGGTGACCTCGGCGTCCCGCATGTTGGAGGGCCGGCCGAGTCGTAGGGAAAGGCTTTTCTCGAGGAGGAAGACTAGCCAGAATAGAGTTGCTCGAGAGTCCTGTAAGGGGCTATCGTTTTGTCCTGAGGTCGTTAGACGATGGAAGCCTAGAGTCTGACACAGATTTGCTGCGCTTGAGATATATGTCCAGGCGAGCGTTGCTTTGGAGCTTTCGATGGCATACGATGCCTAGACGTGGGGTCAGTTCGACCTAACGAAAGCGATCGTGAGTATGGTGGATCATACTCCGAATGTCAACGTCGCCACGGCTTCCGTGGTCGCCGGAAGGAGAAGCGGTAGCTGGGAGAGAGCCACCTGGGCGTTTTGACGGCATCGTCTATAATAGTCTTGGTACTCATGTTTACCAGTCACAACGATGTACTCGGAAAAGATATAAGATAGGTAACTATTGGCCAGTATGAACTCGAGCTGAGAGTAGTCTTCGACTGCAAAGTACACCTTCTGACAAATGCTTGTGAAATAGTCGAGAGGAAGAATACGGGACATAGACTCTATCCTGAAAAACATTTTGTGCTCTTTTTAGGAAAAAGGAAACGACATTAGTAAGTCGAGCAAATTCGTGACTGAGCTGACTGACCTTTTGCCCAGCGCAAGGCAAGCACAGAGGCTTCGATGGGAGGCATGGAGCGATGATCCTGCGATTTCGCATCTCTAGCCTCTGGCAGCGATGAGTCGTGAATTACATTAGGTTCCTCCAGAGCTCGCGCGAGTCCTTTCAGAGAAGTGAGTATGTTGCTTTCTTCCGCCCCCAGATGCTCTCTTGAAGCTCTATCTTGGGCGACAGTCTTGACAAAGTCGTTGACTTGGGCTGGGTGATCCCATTTCAAAGGCTCCCCCGATGGATTAACGATAGACTCGCTGAATGTCGAAGCGTCGGTTATACTAGACTTTGGTACGTGTAGCAAAGTCTGGTCCCGTCCCTGGCTCAAGGGAACGGGTAAGGTTTGTAAGAGGGCTTTGATCGCCTTGAGTCCCTCTGCAATCTCGTCGATTTTCTGTTCACTGCGAAGTGTAAGATTACATTAGTATATGACAATCTGGATTGAAGAGTCTCGACATAGACATACTACTGCGCTGATATCAACACTCTTTGCTTTGCAGCCGTCGTCTTTGAAGCCACGACACCGAATGTGCACGCAAGCTTCGACGAAACACAATTCGAACATGGCGACCCCCTATCACACCCGACCTAGTCCAAAATCACAACGTTAGTTAATTCGTCCGACTTATGACAAAGATGGCTGTATGATCGGACAGTTTAATGACCTTTCGAGACCGACACTGATCACACTAGCCCCGTGTTAGCTCTGATGTCAACTAGAAGGGATGAGAAGATACTCACGGATCGGCGTGGAATAGCCAGCCGGCGACCAGAGCTTGCATTCACAGCGTCTCCGCGGGATTCCATATTTCTTCTCAATGAGGAAAATTGGTGTAATTTGTGTGTATGAAGATGAATGTGATCACCTCCTCAGCAGTTCGTACCCATTTTTTGACTACTTATACGGAATCGCGCGGGTTTCCGGCGGCTTACCAGTTCGACCGCACTAGTCTCGATTACCAATCACTCATCAAGTATGGCTTCAAACTCATGATGAAGCACGAACCTCTTTACAACATACCAAATCATCAAATCATTCGATAGAGATAGATGTAAATATAAATTAGCCATGGCTCTAACTTGTGTTCGACCGCTCATCAACCCTCTCCTTGTCACTAATGAGCCCAAACACTCCTCGAAACGCACATCGATAAATCGAAATAGAACATTCAAATAGACCCCTTTATCAACATGGCAAATTTAAACATTCTCATCACTGGCGCTGCCGGCTACATGTACGATTTGGTGCTCTCCCACCCAATTTTCAGGCACTGACATCTTCAACAGTGGGGGCTCCGTCGTTGCAGCTCTCTTGTCTGAGAATGCTTACTTTCCGACGAAGAATCTCTTCGCTGCCGCTCGGGCAGAAGAGCAAGTGCAAAACCTTCAACCATTAGGCATTAACGTCCTTCAGTTGAATTTACAGAACGAACAAGACGTGACCGAGGCTGTACTTCAAAACGAGAGTATGCTAGCTAGAACCAAGACTCTAGTATAGCCATTGAGATTGAAGTCACTAACTATTTTCTAGTCGACATCGTCGTTCATACAGCTAGCTCTATCGACGCCCGACTAGCACTTAATCTCATCTCGGCGCTAGGAAAGCGCCGCGCAGTCACTGGGAGAGACACTTATCATATACATGTAAGCTGTAGCCTAGCCCGGACGGTTCCCCCGAATACTAATTCCTTCACAGTCGTCGGTGACTACGGGTTACTCCAAAGAAGGCGGGTGGCCATATGGAACCGTTAAAGATGGTGATTCGGTCTACAAGATGGAGAAAGAACTGAACGACGGATTTCCCATCCGGAAGGTAACGTATAATCCTCATTAGACGCCGTTGGTGCAATTGGAAAATGTTATTAAGAAGCTGACAATTTTATAGACTAATACGGCTATTACTGAGCTAGCCAAAGAGCAGGGTGTTACGAGTTTCATCGTGGGGGTGCCGTTCGTTTGTGAGCTATAATTCCCCTTATGAACATAGTTGCACCATGAGCTAACCATCCATTTTATAGACGGAACGGGAGCCGGCAAATGGAAGAAACTGTCTCAAAACATACCGGCCACTATCAAAGCCAGCATGGCGCTTAGAACTGTGTACAAGTTCGATCAGGACAGCGTAAGCAGCTCCCGCTTCCTTGATCGACCCTGTATCCCGTTGCTGACAGTCATGCGATAGAATTTCGCAGCTGTTCACATCTCAGATCTAGCAGAATACTACGTCCTCGTCCTTAAAAAGATCCTACAGGGAGAGCAGCTCCCAAGTGGAGAAGAAGGATACTACTTCGCTGTGGCCCATGAAGCAGGATGGTGGAACATTGCCGACAGTCTCGCAAGCGCCCTTCATGCTCGCGGGCTCGTAACGGAACCTACGGCTAAGATCTGGCCCAGCGACGATATGGCAGCAGAGGCGCTGGAGCTCCCACGTCAATACGTGCGACTAATGCACACTGCGCGGTAAGCGGGTCTTATCTAGCGAGTGAATTGCCTCTAACAGTTGAAAGTGTGACCATCGACTACGAAAACGGGTACCCTCTGGGCTGGCAGCCGAAGTGGAATCAGCAGAGGTTGCTGGCGAGTATGGATGAAGAGATCGCGGCTACTCTTCGACACGACAAGGGCAAGACTAGTTTATTCGATGCTCTGAACAACTAGAACTAGACCATGCTTCGGGGAATAATGCTGCCGTAAAGCACAGGAGGGTCGCAATTTAGATAGTGCGGTTGAGGGGTTTGAAGATGATAAAGAATTTCGTGAATAACCATGCGATAGATTATATATAGTTAGATTTAACATATATTGTTATTTTATATGTATGGTCGTTCCATAATCATATTCACGCAGTGAGATGCGTTAGCACAGGCAGGAAGTGTCGAACATTATTTATTTGCATCGCGGCCGAAAAGAGTAGATCAAAATCAAAATATGCAAATTTATCGTCAGGACTTTCTTAGAGTATCCCATGATACATATTTAGTATCGAGGAAAGCTTAACGCTTTCTATCCCTCATACCTTCGGCGCAAATGAGGCACTCTTTAATTCTTTCATCAGCAAATACTCGATTATCACGGAACAGCATCAAGGGGAATCTTATTTCTAAACTCATTTCCATCATTCCTTTCTTCAACAGACAGATATTCTCTTTCTATCTTATAATGTCCGGCATTCCCTTTAATTTAAACAATGTTCTCCCTAGCATATAAGGAGCTTCGATTCCTTGCCCATCGCGACTCCAACCATTACAGACACACGCTCAAGCCAACAATCAATCAACGACCACCCGGTCCAAACTCATTTGTCATCTAGAGAATCAGAATGCAAGCACACACAAACTCCGGTGATGATACCTAGACTCCTTCCGCCAACGCCGTTTTGTTTGTAATGAAAAATAGTTACATCGAAGCACGTTTTTCCCACGGTGTCGAAAATACAACAAACAAACAGCAGCTGACCCGAATCAGCTGCGCACACTACTCGCGACATTACTCATCGTCTCGCTAACGCGCGACCCGATGCTGCTCAGGAACTCGCCGCCCCTCACCCACTCGGGCAGCTTGAGGCTGATGCGCACGCGTCCCTCGACGACCATGTTGATGACGTTGAGGATGGCGAAGGTGGTGCTGCCGATGGCGCGGAAGACGGCGAGCACGGCGACGGACCACAGGATGAAGGAGAGGTAGATGTTGTTGCCGACGTCGTGGATGCCGTAGGCCTCGGAGACGGCCATGGCGAGGATGACGTTGACCACCATCCAGATGAGCACCATGTACGTGCGCACGCTGCGGTAGTAGTCCTCCTGCAGCTGGGAGTCGGAGACGGCCGGCGTGGGCACTTCGACGCGGTCGCGGAGGTTGCGCAGCGCCTCGTCGTACCCGGAGTCGATGTCCAGCTGCTCCGACGGCATCTCGAGCTCGACGGTGCCGCCTAGCCCTACGGCCCCGCCCAGATCCGTCTTGATCACGTTGTCGCCCTTGGTGCCCCAGGTCACGTCGTGCGTGTTGCAGAACGCGTATACCTGCAGCGTGCAGATGTAGCCGGGCAGCAGGGCGAAGTATTGCGCCGAACTCGTGAACAGATGCCACGGGTCCAGATACAGGAAGCTCATGAGGAAGTATAGTCCCACTGTGGAGGTGATGGAGAGGATCAGGTTCGTGAACGTGCCGCTGCCAACCTTGATCCCGCCATCTGATGTTATGGTGTGGACGATGATCCAGATTGTCGCGAAGAATGTGTATATCATGATGACGCTGTAGGTGACGATACTGGCCATGTAGAGTTTCTTAGCACCTTGCGGCCGGTTACCCAGCGATAGAATGAATTGCATGGCCGTTAAGAGAATCAGAACATAGCGAAGGATTGTGAAGATGTAGAACGCTATATTGTGCCCGAATGGGTCGACTTTAGGATCTGACAGGCCGCCACATAAGAAGTAGAACGCGAGGTAGTAGTTGGCAAGGGAGAAGTAGGTGAAGAGGAGTTGAATGAACTGGTACACGAATTCGATATGCAACAGCACTTTGCGAGCAAAGGTGTGGTCGGTGGCCCAGACCTGTTTAAAGTGTACCAGTGAGTAGACGGCAGCGAAGAAGGCACCGTTCAGCCAACGTCGACGCTGGGAAATAAATTCGGGTACGGCATCTTTAATGTATCAGTCAGCACTACTACTCTTCATGTATGGAAAATACTCAACCCGAATCGACTTACCAGGCACATCAGTTTCACCTGTGCAGCTCTTCACATATTTCAGAACCCATCTCTCGCTCCGCTTTGCTACCAACTCCCAGCATAAGATACGGTCCTCGGCCAAATACATATTGGCAGTGAAGACGTCTGCATGCTGACCATGTAGCGTCTCACCTTTGAAGTATTGACTCAGCGGACCGTGTCCTGTCTCATCGTTCTGAAGCGCGTGGAACCGGTACGCACTGAGAGCGCCGGGTAACACTGTTATGTAGCCGAAGACCGATTCCAGGGGCTTGTCCAGGATGTTGGACATCTTGTACTCGAAGTTCTGCGACGCCACTAGCGGGTTCAGGAGGTAGCTACCGAACTTTCCCTTCATGGCTTTGATCTCACCACACGCGCCGGCCACGTTGGAGTCCGTGTCGAACGCCTTCCAGAGATGGTAGAGCGAGTTGGTACCGGGCTTCGTACCCACGTCTAGCAAAATGCAGACATTGGGGTTAAGAGCCTTGCCAAACGCGTTGAAGAACCACCGATGCGAGTTCAGCTTCCGTTGGTTGCGCTCTTTCAGGCAGAATATCATCTGGCAAGGCACAATCCCCTTCTCGGCCCCCTTAAACTTCAGATCTGAATCGAGCGATACCTGTGTCGTGTACTCGTACACGTGAGCCTGCACTGCCTTCGAGTTGACGAAGTTCTTGGCGATGCCGTGCTGGTAGACGCCCATGGCGGCCAGCGCATCGAGCGTTCTCGGGTGGACCTTTTCTCTGCCGTCGGACACGACGCAGACGACGATCTTCTGCCATCCCATTTCACCCCACGTACGAGACTTGTTGCGGCCGCAAAAGTGGCTGATGTTCTTCATGATGGCGTGCATGGTTCGTGTAAAACCAATCTCGTCCTCATTATACATTGTAACGCAAATGAACAGTTCCGTTTCTCTCGTTGTGCGTCCAATGTTCTGTCGTAATTTATACCCCCGCTCAACGAAATCATCGGGATCGCAAGTCACGGCCGTATACCGCATGTGAGTGAACTCGACCTCGTCCCGACGGGGCAGGAAACTGTACAAGATGGTCGGGATCTTGCATTCTAGGATAAGTTCACCATTAATGAGTTGTACCTCCTTCTTCGACGTGACGGGGGCGCGAACGCCACGGCGCTCCTGCTTGCCTTCGGGGGCAGCGCCATAATGTTCGACCTTCTCGGTCATTGGTGTTTGGAGATCTTCTTCGTTAAGTGTCATCTGCGATTGCGCAAATGATTCCCGATATGGATGAGCGCCGCTAATGTCTGAGTCGGGTCCAAAGACGTCGTCGCCATCTTCTAGTGGGATACTCACCGTCGCATCATCAGCTGTGAATGCTGAGTTGCGGGTATGTCCTGAGAATAATGGCGCCGGTGGAAGTGGTCTGCGAGGACTTCCACCGTAGCGTGAGGATGGTGTTCCTGGCCTAGGGCTACCGTTAAGGTCGGCTGGCTCATAAGACATGTTAGTAGGAGGTGGGCGAGCGTAGTCTGAGATGCCCGACATCCTTGAAGAAGGTGTCCACGGCCGTGTTGGTGATCCGTCTCGTTGCCGAAAAGGCTCATATGCTGAATCTGGTAGTGGTATATGAGGGACGTCGCGGATAGATGACGCTCGCGAGGGTGTCGAACGAATTGATGTTTGGTACGATCGACGAGGGGTCGGCCGGATACTATCAGATTTGCTTGGTGAGTCATCGCTGTCATATACTCTTCCTGCAGTTGAAGGGGCTTTCTTTGTTTCTGCTGGTTTGCGAAGAGAGAGTTTCCTTGCTGATGGGCCTTCTGGGATGGTAGGTAGATTCTGTATGATGTCTGCCTCAGGGGTGTGCGTGGGCTTCTGCTTCTTCTGTAACTTTACAGTACTGGCGCGCTTCGGCACTGGCTTGCACGTGGGGGATATTCTGTCAGACGAGGCGGTAGGCTGCCCTTCTTCCTGCTTCATAAGCGTATCGAAACGGTCCGGTGCAGATATCGTCACAGTCTTCTTCTTGCCCTCTTTTGGCTCGCCGGCCTTCTTCAGGGCGGGGGGTTTTGTCACGGGCATATCAGATACTATGCCTGATGGCGAAGGTACATACGGTCTTGTTTCTGGTATTGAATCTTCCATAGATGTCAACAATCTGACTGCTGCTGGATGGCCTGAGCCCATGTGCATATGGTCGGGCTCGTCGTCATAGCTCTGAAAAGAGTACTCAGGCGGTCGTGAAGGTGATCCGTCCATTGCTGCTTCTGTTTCGGCTGGGCGGCCGGTTGACGGGTTTGTTGAGACTTGTTACCGTGTGTGCGACGACTGGAATGGAACAATATTACAAGTCTCTTGTGTCGCTCAGACTTGCACCACCGCAATAATAATAAATGCCAATGCGACCTTCACCTGCTTATCTTACGAGCAATCTTTCAAGAAGGAACAGATAGGATAACGAGTAGTCGTACAATATCATAAAATCGTCAAATCACTGCCTTTATGATGCGAAAGTGAGGCCAATGAGCGGATGTGGGGGGAGCTTCTAAGGTCACCGAGAGCTGGAGGTGTCGAAGCTATCTATATTTACCATGGGTTGAATTGACTTGTTGTCTAGGCAACGCGCCGCCACACGAACAATGCCCCACAATGGCCTCTAGTAGAAGTCCCAATTTTCCGACCTCAGCGTCTATGCGTACGTATGTATATAATAGCTTTTTACCGCGCGTCTATGGACAATCTTCCAGTTAATTCATTACTATTAGCGATGATGGACATGGCCTATCAATGCATACAATTATCTAAACATTGGTTAAGGAATTATAGATGCTACTATCATCCTTGCTCCTGAATAGAGAAAGAAGAGCTACGAACGCTCCCATCAATATAGACTATGTAGAAACCCGCACGATCTATTCATTCATATATACAACTCGAATAGCCTTTAGATGCTCTATATACATAGTTATTTAACCGTGATCATTGTTTTAATTCTTTGCATTTTGGCCTGCAATGCTTAACTTTCCAATTAGTGTTATGAGTGTATGAACCTTGTACAATGTAGCGTACTGTCCGGAAAAATTAACATGTGGCCAATCGTCCGTAACGAAATAGGGGTATCTCTGCAACATAGTCAAGTATGTTGTGGCCTTTTTATCTTCGAGAGAGAGGGATCATCCTGGTTTCTTGGAGCAATTCTGTCAGACTCACCACCCGATATCCGTCGCGTTTCAGTCGTTTGAGAACTGTGCGCAGCATCGCCGGAGTCCAACTTCTCCTGTCGTGACATATTACTATAGCGCCTGGCCTCACCATGCTTAATATGTGTCGGCCGTTCAGCCAAGACCAGTGAACCTGGGGATCGTGCGGGTATACGCTACCCAACACCAGCCTATACCCCAGCTTTTTCACGAGTTTCCTCATGCGGTCGCTGAAGAAACCAGAGCCCGGGCGGAAGTATTGGGGTGGCATGGCGGCCTCGCCCGCCTTGTAGGCCGCGCGGATCTTTTCGCGGACGGTGTCGATCTGGCTCGAGAGCTCGTCGTCGGAGAGCGACCGCGAGGGCTCGTCGTGCATGGCGTGGTTGCCGAGTTCGCTTCCGCTGCGCACGATGTCGGCGAGGATGTCCTCACGGCCGGCGACCTGCCCACCGATGACGAAGAAGGTCGCCGTGGCCTGGTGGCTGTTGAGGACCTCGAGGATCTCCTCCGTGTGCGCGGACGGCGCGTCGTCGATGGTCAGCGCCACGATCTTCTTGTCCGTGGGCACCTCCCACAGCACGTCGGGCCATCGGCGCGCGAAGTATGCGATCAGCGCCTGCGGTGGCTTGTAGATGATGTAGAAGGGCGCAATGAGCAGCGCGAGGATGGCCAGCAACGTGAGGAGCGTCGTCATTCTGCGGCGTCGCGCCCGGCGCCTGAGTTTAGAGGGGAGGCGAAAGAGCGACGGGCACAAGCGAGGCATCGGAGGAGAGGTGTTTGGCTCTCTCTCTCTCTCTCGCTTGTGATTCTGGCTTCGGGCGCGTCGTCGTCGTCCTATTTGGACCGATCAATTGGAGCTCCCAATTAACTCGGCGATCGGCAAAGACTGGTTTGAACTCGGCACTTCGCACTGGGTTTCGTCATCATTTGCTTAGAATACTTGACAAAGCTCTTAGCGAGATGTGAAGTGCGTTGTAGTCCGGTGTGATATCGTGGCCAGCTACCTCCTGTCCGGCAAGGGAGCCCATCTGCAATCCTCAGTAAGGTAGTGATGTGTTGCTGTGCTGCAGATAATCTAGGTGGGACACTAGGTCTGGCTTAGCTTGCTACAGGCCGGTTGTTACAGCAGTGCACTGCCTGCCAATCGCCACTCTTAGCGTCTATTAACTGAACCCCTTTTCCACAATACCGGGTAGGCTTGCCCAAACAAAAGAATCATGACCTTGGACTCGCCTATCCAACTTTTGGACGCTCAAACTTGCTAGCTAGCTGGCCCATAGTTACATGAGATATATCTGTATGACTGGCGCAATTCGGTTATGCATGTTGTAATATCTTAAGTACTTTTCATTGACACCGTACCTACTGTAGAAGGTAAGAGAAGATATCGGGAGAGGAAACAAGGTGCTTATGGCCCAAGCATTCTTGACAAGGGCACATTTTTGGTTCGAACCCTCTCAAGCATTTCCACGCTAGAAGACGTGTACAAGTTAGTCAAATCTAGCCAATTGACATTCTTGGTACCTTAACAAGTATACGACATTATATCTCTACTTCACTTTGTTGTAATAAGTAATGGGGGCCTAGCAGATCACCGAGCAAAGTAGGCTTTTCCTAAGTCATTGTGCCACCCCTGGACTACTTTCGCCCCGGTATAATTGCGCTTCGGCTTAGCTGGGTATTATCAAGACACCTCTGGGACGCAGTGCAACAACGGGATATAATGCGTCGTGTCGTGTCGCCGAGACCCCAAGACATCCGTAAGATGTTGCATGAACTGCTTCGGTCGTCCGTCCGTCAGCGTCGAACAGGCTTGTTTGTCGTTCTACAGAATCCGCTTAGACAGTCCGGCGAACATGTCGTACCTATCTATCTATCATTGTATCCTTAGAAATGCAGCAAGTGTACTGGCCACATCGCCTGACAATGATATGACGACGGTTATATTGCTATTATGCTCGTTCGTGCGCTGTATCACAAGTCCTATGCGGCACTATAGGAAGGGAGTAGTTAGCTAGTGATTGTCCGGGATACCAGGTAGTTGGAGTTCAGATCGTTCAACGTATCTGAAACAGATGAAGTCAGCGCACCACAAGTGACGTCCAGCGTCATTTACCCGGTGTCTAAGCGTGCGTGATCGGTGCTGAGACTAGTCTCACCGAACACAATGATTGACATGCTAGGGAACGTAGAGATCGTGCTGCGCATCAATCATAGTCGGCTCGATTCTGCGGACTCCGATGCTGTGTGAACCAAAATCCGGTGTGTTTGACCTATCGTCTTTCTGCCTCTGTTTCGGCACTTACATAGTAGCAAGTCCGAGTCACAAGCAGCGGGGACGGGGATATCAACATTCCGGGATGACATGCTGAATGACGCACAGCTGATCAATCTCACGAGGTCCCGGAGGGCGAGGACAAACAAGACTAGCGGAGAAAAGTCCGGGAATACATTGTTGCGTAAGAGATAGATGCCTTTTTTTTTATTGGCAAGGACTTCCTACAGGGCTGAAGTGAACGCGAATCTTATGCACTTCTTCCAGGTTATTCCATGTTAGCTGGTGAGCTCAAGAGAGCAGATACGGAGTGAGATGACTATCATATATATAGTACATGTACCAATTGGCCAGCTTAGTAAACGTTGGACTAACCGAGTTTATTCTCTTTCAACGTTTAGACAGTTCAACTATGGAGACAATGGTTGATCGAGGATTAAACGTTTAACTCGGCGTTTAAAGTCCCTCAAAAGGTGGCATTCTACAAATTATCGTTCAGGTACTTACTGAGCACAGCAAGTTTTAGTATGGTATTGTATGTTAAATGAAGTATGTGCACTCGGAAGTCAGAATAGTCTGAAGATCTTCGCTCCAACTTATTTTCGCCCGTCTGTGTCTCGGCTCCCTGTCGGACGAACACAGGCTAAAGCAGAACTATCGAATATCAAAAGTATGAGATAACGGGAAGACAGTCGTGTATGTGAGAAGTGACAAAAGACATATCGATCCCGATTACGTGTACTCTACACATGAATTACCTGTTTAGGACAGAATGCCCAAGACCCTTGTCTCAGACACATTAGTATCTGTAGAGCATGCGAACTCAGTCATGCTTGCATTTATTGACTGCAGTAGTGACTAAAGACCGGCTGGCAAAGGGAATATTAAATACATTAAAACTTTGGACATGACGAGAACAAGTGCATGACGCCCGTAGTTATATTTATGATCAGCTGAGGAAAAACAGAAGTGGCAAAAACCAAGAACTGGGTTAGTATAGAAATGTGATAAATATAGTATAGTATGTATTAATTTTTTTCAGGTTCCCTTTACTAGATAGGCCTCGATCCCTGACTTTCTCGCCGGGCATCGGGTTTTCCTGCTTTGCTAGCACGGGAATAGAAACCGGGTCCATATGGAGAAGCTTGCGCAAGGTGTGAATTTAACGATAGAGAAGCCTGGGGAAATATCAATTCGTATACCTAGAGTAGATTGCATGGCCTACATGGACAAGAATGACTAGGCAAGCAGCTCGTCAACGAAAAGCATGGCACGCGGCACGCAACGTGAGCAGGCACTATCGGGATCGCTGTTGGGAGGACGACATATGCAGCCCCGAAGACCCGGAAATTTACAGCACCGGCAGGTCGGGGATCAGGCTGATTACAGATCGAAATGCATTCCCAGGACTCGCATCAGCAACAAATGGATATCAAACGAAGGCACCGAGCCTAATTTCCCGAATAGAGCATCTACTTATCATAGGAATACCTAAAATTGAGGATCCCAACGCTGTTAACGTTTACTCGTTATGTGTTAGAGCGGAACAGGTCCCGTGTCTGCGAGGGGCATTTGAACCTTTAGGTAGTATAATTTATCTAATGTAGAAAGCCGAACAAGTATCTGTGATAAGCATTTGTACTTTTCTTGACTAATCCGTAACTTTTATTTCTCACTACCTAGATTGATATCGAACTGTCTGCAAAAATTGACAACAAAGAAAACATAGCCTGTGGCAAGGCCCGATCGTTTGTGACGTGAGCTGTCAGTTCCTAAGCATGTGTTCTCCATACGCCTTGGGTTGCTACCTCAAAGTGGCTATACCTCAAATAAACAAACAAATTTGACACGAATTCCAAACAGTCGCTTCCCATCTCGAATATTCTTCAGTGATTTGTGCGTCGACTCGTATAGTCGTTCAAGTATATACATGAAATATCATCAAATTAACACCAGTAGCCAGATATGTTAGTTTCCTGGCGAGGGATTTTATGTCACGCTAAATCCACACAGGCTGCTGTGCTGGCGTAGACTCCGATATTATAAATGACGATAGCAAATCGTTAATCTCGGCTAAGTAGTCCTCAGCTTTGAACTTGCGTAGACCCTTCGCTATCAGTTGTTGCTCTTCGTCATCAATACCCTGCAACTTATCCTTCACACCTAGCTCTTCTGCTAGCTCAGATACCTTTGCCAGTTCTTGGCCAAAAGGATGCTGCGATTCGGTAGCATCAGTGGGCCGGCGGAAACGAGGCGTGGGTGATGGTGGAATTGGTGATGTGGGCGGCATGGGTGCCATATTCACTGATGGCTTTTGCGTGTGGGACGTTGATGACACAGACGTGATTGAAGTTGATGCAGAGGGGGAGCGAGACATCGTAAAGCTGGCATTCGTTGAGATTGTCTTGTTCGATTGATTAGAAAAGCGAGCATGTTTGTTTGCTAGATTCTCAAAGGACGCTTTCTTGGTGTGTGACGGAGCTCGCTTGGGAATGCTCGGTGCTTCTCGAACGTTTGAGGTTGGCTTCTGGGTTGGGGGCGTGAAATAGCACGACAAATGATTGGGCTCTGGAGATCCAGATGCACGTTCCCCGGATGGTATCTCTGGGCTAGTGGGGGGCGAAGACATCGCAGTACTTGGGCTATCCAAGGAAGACTCGTCGTCGGATTTTGAAGAACTGGCTGGTGACGATGCGGTTCGAGGATATAAGTCCGGAGCATTGTACACAAGCATATTCGTGGTATGAGTTAATTCCGTGGGACCTGAGATCTTGTTGCGAATGGAGCCAGAGTGTCCATGACCCTTGGATGTTGTGTTACTCCGGTGTGGCAAAACACCCATGTCTGTCGAGGGCTGCTTCCCACGCCGCATCGTGAAGGCTCTTGCGAGAGACATCTTGAATGTACCGACTCTCGGAATCTGAAGAGATACTTGTAGGGTTGGCTATAAATAGTGCCTTGAGTAAAAAAGTGGCGGGAACGCTATGGGCCGTCTAATTTGAACTTGCAAATTGAGTTTCGGGGAGCAGGATTTAGTGCAGCGTGCTTTGAAGGTCGTCAACCCAATAAGGTTTGTCGAGAAGAGCAGGGCAAAAGTATGTTGCGCCCCCTGTATTTTAGCATGCACAAAACCAGTCGGGTAGATATGATGAGCGACGAGCTTTGGGCAACGTGATCAGTCCGGACTAGACGAAAGATCAAGTTGAGAATGATTTCGAGGCAGTGATACCTTGTATTGCGGCGTGCGACGATGTGGCCGGTAGCTGGTATGCAGAATGAGTTGCGTTGTGGCACGCGGCTCTTTCACGATGGTTACCCTGATTGGGAAGGTGGGCAGTTAGTTTGGTCCTTTTTGGCCGAGACGGTCTGGTGACCCGTCTAATTCCCAGTCGCAGGTTAAAGGCAACGTAGTACCGCAACCTCTTTGCCTGGGTGAGGATACAGGGAATTCTTAAAATCCTGGTTGCGATAATGCGCTTCTGATGCAATGCCGCGTCTTGGGGGCGATGAAAAGAAACCGCAAGTATGACACCAGATTACTTGATAATAGACTGTGCCGAGTTGGCCGCGTGCTATTAACAGTCAGGCGGGTAAAAGCCGATGAGGAGCTGTAGTAATCAACCTATTGCATTCCGTAACCTAATGAAAATCGAATGATAGCCGAAATAAGGACAACCAAAAGTCTCGTCGCGATTTGCAAACGTCTGTAAGTAGCTATTGCGGTATGCTACGCCTGTTGTGATTTCTTGGCTGTCGAGGGCCGAGATATTGTCAGGTGCCTGCTGAAACTATCCAGATATTGTCGACAGATTGATGCGAATTCGCTAGCCCCCCTAAATTGTCTTTTTGACGCAACTTATTCTTCTAGTGAATGAAGTGCACTTTGCTTTATAGATTGGCGCAACAAATCCTAGTTCTCATCTGCAGGTCGATGTGCCAAGTAAGGTTTGAGTGATTGGGATTTCTGGCGGTGAACTTGGGTATCTTGGGTTTTACGAGAACCAAAGGCGAAACTTCCAGGTTTCTTGCCGGTGACTCAGAATAAAGATAAAGGATGGTGAGAGAATAAGAAGTTACTCGTTCTCGGGCTCTGTATTCGAAAGGAAGGACTACAACCGAGAAGCCAGCGAGTTTTGAATTTCGTAACCTGCGAAAAAAATCGATGGGAAAGAAGAAGTAATGTAGTGAAGAATCGTCAGATTCAGCACAATACAATACGTCAAGTCAAGGGAGTGAATAAGAGAAGAGACAACAGGGGACAGGTCCCAGTGGGTTGGGAGACGTTGACGACTTCAGCAAGACGCAGAAAGATATGGGAGTAGAGTAGAATGGGAAATGGGACGCAAGGGACGGCGCGCGATAATAAGAAGCTTCCCCAGATGGCAAGGTCTCTCTGCACCGTCCATCCAGTCTAGGGACGCTACTACTCTATGGGGAGAGAAACAAATCTACCGAGATGTGTGTGCCCGCTTGTGGGGCGAGCGAAGACAAGGGCACTGACAAGGGGGTACCGACAAGGGGGAAGGTTGAAAGAGACGAGACTGGCTTGACTGGCGTGAGAAGGGCGCCAAGCATCATGATCAGTGGACCACGCTCTAGGCGCTTTGGACACCCATACGTGGTGTTCAGTAGCACTACTTATATGTAAGTAGAAATAATGCTACCTAATGTAGGTACCAGGCGGGTTCGAGACGCTGGTGGTCCAGGGTACACATGTACCAGGAAAACCTGACTCAAACCCGATCTATTTGTCTGCAAAGCAATCATCATATGAGTATCGGTGACCTTTGTGCCAGCTAGCACCACCAACACCCAACATCAGGGATGGTGGGGAGGGACCGAGTGAGGGAAACAAATTTCAGGGGAGCAGAGCGCAGAGCGTCAATGGCTGATAGACAGGCCAACAGGCCTTTTGCGTGACTGAGTCCCCTGCCTATTTTAGAATCCCTGTCGACCGGGGTTTAAGGGAAGGACGAGTGACTCCGCCCGACGCAGTCGATTGGACCAACTTCCGGATCTGTTGAGTGGACTCTGAGTGGACCCTGACCCCAAAAGCGGACCGATACTTCTGTGGTGTGTGTACCTGACTGAATACAAGTAGGACTGACCAGATCACCGACTAGAACATACTTTGTTAGATTGACGTTTCCTTTTTCTTTAAGAGTCTGTCATAGCCAATCATTTAATTCTTTTGTTACTTTTCTTTGAGCATTGCCCCCTTCTAAAAGAGCCCGAGCGCTACCACCTCACACTTGTCTACGTAGACAGTATACGCGCTCACAAATAATATTACCTACTACGTAGATAGGTAGCGCTTTTTCTGTACTGTAATATGTAAAGTACTACACTGAATAGGTGTTGGTGATGGTTGTCCGGCGCGCCCCAGCAAGTAGTGTGGTGGCCAAAGAGGATGGCGTGTAGCGTCAATTTAGTTGAGATACACTAGCAGTAGATAGTGCAGACAGGGCAGTAACAGGGCATTAGGTACTGTTAGTGGACGGAGGCAGGTACCCAGTTACACCTAACCTGGGAATCATTGATGTGCTGCAGGTGATCCTGCAGCCATGTTCCGCTGCAGGTTATTAACGGATGGAGTATGCAGCTAGTATGATTTATTACTGTACGTGGCTCACCAGGAACGCTCCACGCCATTGCCACCTCTTCCCAGTTCAAGGCAGGCAGCCAGTGACGAGATGATGTGATGGAAGGGTTCGAGCTTCCCAGTTACAATCTGGGTTGGTTTGCTGTGTCAGCGAGTAAGCATCAAAGTAAGCAGTGTGCTATCTATCTAGATAATATAGTGTAAAAGCCGAGGCTGAACTACTACCTGCCCGGGTCTAGATAGATCAGTAGTAGTATTTATCCAGCATTAGTGGAGCCATACTACGTTGGCCGAGTCCTCTTACTATATTGGCCTGGAACCTACTTAGCCGCATGTTAGTGCAGCCACCCGACAAGAAGTTATTTCACTTTATGTAGATATATCAACTATACCAGGTATATATATTGAAGCTGTTTAAATTAACTAACTCTTAATATTGTACAAGCTATTTCGAAAGGTATACGCATTTATACGCGGCCGCTATAATCTAAAGAGCTGACTCGCAAATATCTTTTTTTTTTTTTTTATTTACCTGTTTATAGCTAATTTGTTAAAAGCTTTAAGAGAATAAAAAGATGCTCTAATAAATGTACTTATTAAAGGTGCTATAAAGAATAAAAATGCCTTTGGGTGGTGGCTGAACTAGCATGCAGTTAAGTGGGTTTCTGGCCAACGTAGTGAAGAGACTCGGCCAACGTAGGATGGCTCCATTAGTGCAGTACATGGCGAATAGATTAACAACCTAATAGTTTGTGTGAAGACCGCATCTTGCAAAAAGCAGTTAATGCGCGTTTTCCATTTTCATGGACTCGACACTACAACACGCTAAAATGTAAGTCATGCTAGCGAACTCCTTCAGCTTCCTGAAGAGCATCTGATGAACCACATCCCTTGATAGGAATAGCAACCGAAGCATATCGCTCTAGCCATAAGGAGCATATCTGTGTAGCGTGAAACAAACAAGGGTGCGCAGGAGCGACGAGGCAAGGTGAGGGGAGAACAGGATTGGCTACAGGCTTTCACGCTTTCATACTTTTATTGGCTGTGGCTTCCCGAGTGTTTCAAGCTCACCGTCCGTCCCGTCCCTCCTCCCCCTCTCCGTGCCTCTTTGTTGCCTCTCCGCTGCTTCTCCGTTAGCGTAGAGCGGTTTTTTTTTAAGTGTAGTACAAAGTCCCGCCGCGTTTGTTCGGTCTACGTAATATGTGGTTGGCCGCTCCTCGGCTACAAAAAGACCTGCCATCGGTTTCTTGTGTGGACAAATAAATACCAATGGTCTTTGACACCGTAAGGTATCTAGGACCCAGCCTCAACAGAAGCGACGTTGGTTTGAGTATACCCGCTGACTTTGCATCCATCTACTGTGGCGCGTGAGACGACCTCGGCTAAGACCGCAGCACTGGGCCACATGAATAACTAATATTAGATAGATACTTGTATGTGCTTCACCTTGTGACAACGAAGGAACAGCATGGCATCATGAGTACTGTGTTCTCAAGCTTGTGCCTTGTTTCTACCTATTCCTACGGCCCACCAACTGGGCGCTTTACGGTCACAGTTGATCGATCCATTGTGACTCTGCAATGGGCAGTCGCCTAGTATACTAACGATTGCCCAGACACCAACCCCTGCGAATACCCAGCCAACGCATGAAGTTTCATACTCAATTTCCAAAGTCTTCGGTTTTGTTGCCATGTTTACAGAGCCAAAAACCCCTAGATGTTATTTTTAAAGAATTTTTGTTGTGCATGGATATGTTTGGTATCTGGACTCGGCTATGCTAAAGCAAGCAAGTCAAGCCAACTTCGTTACATGCGTATATGACATCAACTTCAGGTCTGCGAATAATAGGTGAACCGTAATACCCCTGCAGCAGACCTATGAACAGATCCTTATGGTGTCATCCAAACATCCTCTATCTTTGGTTCGGGTCCCATGCGTGTGCGATTGTTCGTCTGAAAAGTCTATGGGAAAGCCTGGGCAGGATCAAACAACGCATGGATCGATGTGCGTCGATCGAGCAGGGTGATTTCAGCCTCGGTGCGTACCCGGTCAGAGCCTCCTTAGTCTTCATCCATAGAATCCGCACTCTCTTCGTCGTCATCATCATCAGACTGGTCATCCTCTGAACTCTCATTGTCTGCTACACCAACTAGTCGCTCTTCCACATTCTCCGTTGACCTATCTGCCAGCTTGTGGGCGAATGCCTTCCGGACTGCTGCATTGGTGCTCGTGTCCCAGACGTGCATTGTGCCCTTGCTACCAGCAACTGCGAGACGGAAGGCGACTTCAGCGTCTGGCGCGAAGTTGGTGGAGAAGATCCTACCAACGTCCAGGTTACGCGAAACGACTATGGCAGGTCCTGAGGGCTGTATATTCCAAAGCTTGACTGTTTTGTCGGTTGAGCCCGTGGCCATGAAACCAGGCACATGGGCATTGATGTCGAAGGAAGACAGCGATTCATCGTGTGCCTGGAGTGTCCAAACCGGCTTGCTAGCCGATGGACTCGATGGCACGTTGCGAATATCGAAGTAATGTATTATCCCGTTCTCCGTGGAGACGTAGAAGAAATTAGGATCATGAGGATCCCACTTGATATTTTCAACATCACTCTCAACACCCCACCTTGGTGTCTTCGCGTCTGGAGCTCGCATATCTGCCGCGACTACTGTTCGATCGTAGCTCCCGCTCAACAAGACCGTGGACTCAACTGCATGCCATGCCAATGAGCACACCTTGTCTGTATGGTACGTGTACGACTTGGCACATTTTGTCGTGTTTAAGTCCCACAGTTTGACCGTCTTGTCAGCTGAAGCAGAGGCTAGGAGGTTTCTGTGTTTCCGGTTGGCGGCCAGGGATAGGACTGCATCTACGTGGTATTCTTCGTTGGCCTTTTTCGATTTCTTCTTCTTCTTCTTTTTCTCTTGCTCCTGTGGATTACTGCCCTGACCAAGAATAGCGTTGGGATACAGGCCATCTACAGTATCTAAATCCCACACCTCGATATCGGGATCCATGGTACCTATCGCAACAAAGTTGGCCGTCGCGTCCTTGTCCATTCCCGGTTTAGATACTGGAACGTCCAGCCATTCGACACAGAGCGGTATGGCCGGTAGCATTATGTCATGGTGCACATAGAGATTGTCGGCTTCGTCCTCATACACGTAGACCTCTAGGTGCGCAAGCTCGTCTTCAACCTTGGCGGCGAGCAACAAATTGTCTGTGGCCAGAATTTGTAACTCTTCACGATTTTCTTCGTCATCTTGCTCATCGGGTATCGTAATATAGGGATCTTCCTTGTTTGACTCATAATAGGCTAGAGATTTGATATTGCCAAACATGTCCATGCGCTGGCCATGGACGTCATCATCCTCGTCGTCGTAGTGTTCGAGGTCATATTCTTTGAGGTCTGCGTCGTTGATGTCGATTCTAGGAGCGAATCAGCACTATAACAGCGAACGGCGACTGGGTGAACGCGCATACTGTTCTGTTTTATTTTCTGTTTTATTTTCCTCGCTTGGAATGGTGTCATCCTTAATCTCGACATCAGAATCGCCGTCTGCTGATGCATCATCTTCATCCCCTTTTCTGCCCGCCTGTGCTTCCTCTAAATCATCGTTGGCATCATCTAGCTGTAATTTAGCTAGTTCTGCTATGCGCTCGAACTCGGCTTCGTCGAAGTTATACTTTGAAGGAAATGGCGCCGCAAAGCCGCGCGGCACCCACGCCGATGTGGTTATCATAGATTCTGCCATGTTGTCAGGACTCTGTTGCTGGTCGTCACAGAAATCATGGCAGGTACTAAATAAATATGGTCTTGAGAGTTGCTACCTAGGTAGCTATCAAAGCTGCTCAAATGCCCCTCCAACTTTTTTTAGGCTCTGAAGGTTGACCAAAATTCAGCGGGGCCCGTCTTATCGATTACTATCCATCCCTACCTTAGCCTTTCAGTAATACGGCCGAACAACAGCTTGAGACAGCGCTCACATCCACTCACTCATGTTTACGAACTAACTAGTCTAATACTCGCCTTTTAAGAGGCAGGGCAGGATTTACTGGAATACATGATTGTCTGAAATTACATTTTTCGGGCATATCTCGCTACTCAAATGGATCGCGAAAACTCCAACTTTAGTCCGAAGCGACGCAAATTGGACTTTAACCCCCTACGCTCAGACGATCGATACGCATCACTCCCTACTCGAAGCAATACCGCGTCGCGCTCACATAGTCGAGCTCTCAATGCCAACAATTCCCGCTCTACCACTCCTCGGGGCCAATCTAGCTATGCAGCGACTCCTAAACAGGCCGAATTTGATGGGCCCGAGCCCTTTGTTAGTCACGAAGATCAGCTTGCTCTGGATCGCGATTGGTACGGTGGCGATGAGACGGGCGGGCATACTTTTGGCGACGATTCGCACAACCCTTTCGGCTCTTATGATACATCATGGGTTGAACAGCAACAGCGAGAGGCTCAGATGATCGAAAGGAAGGCAGGAAAACACATGAACGCGCGTCAGTTACAGAGACAGAAGGACAATGATGCGTGGGAGACGAATCGTATGCTTACCTCTGGTGTCGCTCAACGACGAGGACTAGGAGACGACTTCGATGATGACGATGAAGGCACGCGCGTGCATCTGTTGGTACATGATCTGAAACCTCCATTTCTCGACGGCCGCACCGTCTTCACCAAACAACTGGAACCCGTGCCCGCGGTTCGAGATTATCAGAGTGATATGGCTGTATTTAGTCGGAAAGGGAGTCGTGTTGTGAAAGAGCGGAGACAGCAAAGGGAACGCCAAAAACAAGCGCAGGATGCTACAAATATGGCGGGAACCACGCTTGGGAATCTAATGGGCGTAAAAGAAGACGAGGGCGATAGTGCTTTGCCTATCGCCGTAGAAGACGACCAGGCCAAATCTAGCAACAACAAGTTCAGCGAAGTTATGAAGAAGAACGACGGAGCCAGCAGCTTTAGTCAAAGCAAAACCCTGAAAGAACAGCGGGAATTTTTGCCTGCATTTGCCGTGCGCGAGGATTTGTTGAGGGTCATTAGGGACAATCAAGTGGTCATAGTGGTGGGTGAAACAGGCTCTGGGAAGACCACCCAACTAACACAGTTCTTATACGAAGATGGCTATGGGAAACATGGAATGATAGGCTGTACACAGCCTCGCCGGGTTGCGGCAATGAGCGTTGCTAAGCGAGTGGCAGAAGAAATGGAAGTTAAGCTAGGCAGCACTGTCGGGTATGCCATCCGATTCGAAGACTGCACAAGCAAGGACACCATTATCAAGTATATGACAGATGGTGTTCTACTTCGAGAGTCTCTGAATGAAAGAGATTTGGATCGATACTCATGTGTCATCATGGATGAGGCACACGAACGTGCTCTCAATACAGACGTCCTTCTGGGGCTGTTCAACAAGATCCTGCAGCGCCGGAGAGATCTTAAACTTATCGTCACATCAGCTACGATGAACTCCAAGAGGTTTTCTGATTTCTTTGGTGGTGCACCGGAATTCACAATACCCGGAAGGACTTTCCCGGTTGATATCATGTTTCACCGATCGCCAGTTGAGGATTACGTGGACCAAGCAGTTCAGCAAGTCCTTTCGATACATGTCTCCATGGGCCCTGGAGATATTCTAGTGTTCATGACCGGACAAGAAGATATTGAGTGCACTTGCGAGTTAGTGCGTGAACGCTTGGACGCTCTTAATGACCCACCGGAGCTTAGTATCCTCCCTATTTACAGCCAAATGCCAGCAGACCTGCAAGCCAAGATCTTCGACCGAGCGCCCCCCGGGGTACGAAAGTGCATCGTGGCTACTAATATTGCGGAGACGAGCTTGACCGTCGATGGCATCATGTACGTCGTTGATGCTGGATTCTCGAAGCTAAAAGTTTATAACCCTCGAATGGGAATGGATACTCTTCAGATCACACCGATCTCACAGGCTAATGCCGGGCAACGAGCTGGCCGAGCAGGCAGAACAGGTCCGGGAAGAGCATTCCGCCTCTTCACCGAAAAGGCTTTCAAAGACGAGTTATACATACAAACAATCCCTGAAATTCAACGAACTAACCTTAGCAATACGGTCTTGCTTCTCAAATCGTTAGGCGTCCGGGATTTGCTTGACTTCGATTTCATGGATCCTCCCCCACAAGACACGATTACCACGTCTATGTTCGACTTGTGGGCCCTAGGGGCTCTGGACAACCTAGGGGAGTTGACAGAATTAGGTGCTAAGATGAACGCTTTCCCAATGGATCCTTCTTTGGCCAAGCTTCTCATCATGTCCGAAGAATATGGATGCAGCGAAGAGATGCTTACCATTGTCTCGATGTTGTCCGTACCAAATGTGTTCTACCGACCAAAAGAACGCCAAGAAGAGTCAGATGCTGCGCGGGAAAAGTTTTTCGTACCGGAATCTGACCATCTCACTTACTTACACGTCTACTCTCAATGGAAATCGAATGGGTATTCGGATGGGTGGTGCACGCGTCACTTCCTCCACCCAAAGTCCTTACGCAGGGCAAAAGAAATCAGAGATCAATTGCTCGATATCATGAAGTTGCAGAAGATGCAAATGACCAGCTGCGGTACGGATTGGGATATCATTCGTAAATGTATTTGTTCTGGGTATTACCATCAGGCAGCCAAGGTCAAAGGTATTGGAGAGTACATCAATCTGCGAACTTCAGTCACGGTTCAGCTTCACCCTACTAGTGCGCTCTACGGTCTAGGATTCCTCCCAGACTACGTGGTGTACCATGAGCTGATTCTCACATCGAAAGAGTATATGTCAACGGTGACCTCAGTGGATCCACACTGGCTCGCTGAGCTAGGCGGCGTGTTCTACTCGGTGAAAGAAAAGGGTTACTCTGCTCGAGAGAAACGCGTCACGGAGACAGAGTTCAACCGGAAACTGGAAATAGAGGCAAAAATGGCAGAAGACAAAAGGCGGCAAGAAGAGCAAGAGAAAATCAAGGAGGAACGGTCGCTCAAGAAACCAACTATAGAGAAAACGAAGAAGATCATCACATCTGGAGCAGTCAAGAAGCCGGTGTTGAAGAGAAAAGGTAGGGGTTTCTAAGCCGATTTCTGGGTCATATTTAGATAGGATTGTTAACGGATGCGTGAATGCAACTGCAACCACGATCTCCCCCAACCACTCATACGTGAAGGTTAGACGGGATTTTCTTAGCGGCGTATCTCGAACTGAGTCTCGCCCTCTATAGACTCGCGAGATTCCTTATCCAGCTTGACAACGTGAGCGTGCCGTGGTCCCCGGTCAATGGCCTTGAGAAACTGCTGTATGGCGTCCGGACTGCCTTGAGCCTCACCCTCGACCTTGATTTCGAATTAGCCGGCTGGTTGGGCGGGCTTGGAATTTATACCAAGTAACTTGCCTTCTCGTTAACGGTGTTAGTGCACCATCCTGTAAGATTCAACTTCGTGGCCTCTTTCTGCGTGAAGCTGCGGAAGTTGACGCCTGGCTCTGACGTCAGTTTGAAGATCCAGAGTTAGGGATGCTTATCTGAAGCAAGCTCATAAATGAGTGAATGGCGGGGCAGACCTTGGACTCGGCCGTGAACTAGGAAATAGACCTAATCACCTTTAGTTGCGTGGTTACAAACAATGCGTTTGCTTTTTCCCTTACCCTCTGAGACATTTTTGTTATTTTCTCTTCTTATTATATGGATATTTGAATTTGGCGATGTGGAGGATGTTGCATGGTGAGTTAGAGGTGGTGCTGAAGCACTCGAACTACCTTAGGGCGCCAGGCCCGCGTACGAAAGTCCTGTCAGGGAGTGTGGTAGGCTATAACAGGTAGTAGATTCAACAGGCAGACACAAGGGTTAGCGCCTAGTTAGGTGGCTATCAAGAAACAGCATAGTACGCTGCAAAATGTGGTAGTAGGCTAACAGACTTACAGCATAAAAATTTAATCGAAAATATTTTTTATTAAAAATAATTAATTTTAAAAAATAAAAATAAAAATAATTTTAAATTAAAAAATTATATTATTATTTATTTTTATTTTTATTTTTAATATAATAATGCTTAAGCATTTTTTATATAAACAGGCAGACACAAGAGTAAAAAAGTAAAACATGATAATTTTTCTTTAATATCCCCTTAGAGACGATTTTCCTACAGGGGGGTGGCGCCCTAAGGTAGTAAGACCTATCTACCTGTAGTGAGGGAAGGTACGGTGGAGTGCCTATATTAAGCACCTCACAGTGGATTCTAGTGTCAACTATAGTACTTGCGGCCCCATTAGTCCTACAACATCATGAATACCACCACCACCACCACCACCACCACCACCACCACCACCACTTCCACTGCCGTTAAGCTCTGATCAATCGAAGCCAGTAGATAGGTAATTACGTTGTGAGTCTTTTTGTTTGCTGACCAGGATAAATGGTCGGGACATCTTCGGAAACTCCCCACTAGTCCAATGACGGTAAGGTGGGGGGACTTGATCCAGGACATCTTTCACGCTATCTTTCGGCATACTTCGCCATCGCATCACTTAACACATCATCATCACAAGAAATGCAGTGTCCGGCACAATGGACTCTACATCGCCAGTCGAAGAAGCCCCATCGCCGATAGTTTTTCGTGGCAAGAAGCGCAAGTCTTACCGACAACGACCTGGCGCTGAAAACGAAACATCAGCAGCCTCCATAGATCCAGTCGTCGCCGATGCCGCGAACGCCACCAGCGCCCAAGCTTCGACTCTCAATGCTATCGCCACTGCCACCGAAAAAGAACGTGATGAGGCGCTCTCCATAAGCGAAGCGCTCCGCCTGCGGAATGCACGGAAGTCTAGACTGCGCGGCGTCACCTTTGGCGTGGACAATAGCGCGCAAGCCGGGGGCTCCGAAGGAGGAGACGACGAGCTGAGCCAGATGATTCGCGAGGAAGAGAAGAAGGCTATCGAGCAATCCATCACGGCGGCGAATAAGCGCTTCGCGCCACAGACAGGGATATCTGGGGAGATACTCAACAAGCACATGTGAGTTTTGCCTCCTGGAGAGACCAACATCGCTCCACCATTCTTGTGCAGTACTGATGGAGCAAGGGAGGAATACATAGAATCCGAACTAGCTAAGCGACATTACGTGGCCTCGGACACTAAGAGGCTGCATTCATCCAATCAATCGGGCGGAAGCACGACGCATAATGAATCGACGGCCGACAAAGGGGAGGAAAAACACACAGCTTTGACTGGCAAGTTATTTGAGGTCGACCTCGGCGACGAGGTTCGTAGCCGCAACGAAGCCATGACGGATCGCGCCACGCGGAAATTACAAGGCTTGGACGTCGAAGACGAGGAAACTGCCGAACGGCGAAAGAGAGTCAGACTCGGAAGAGACGGCAAGCCCTGGAGACCGAGGAACAGGCGAAACAGTGACGATGTCAAGAGAGATCAACTGGTGGAGGAGATTTTACGGGAGAACAGACGTAAGTTTTCTCACGTGGATTGTCTAAGCAAACAACTAAGCAGAACTCTAACAACTCACCACTAGTCGATGTATACGAGACGCCTACGCCGCCGCCGGGAACAAATGCAGGTGAAGAAGAAGACGGCGCCGCCGATGACAGGATAGCCGAGGAGTTCCGCCGCGAATTCCTAGACGCCATGGCGGAGAGACAAAGGAGGAAGAAGCCGGTGGGCCCACCGAGCAAGCCGGGCGCCAAGAAGGACGAAGAAGTCCTCAAAGGGCCGAAGCTTGGCGGGAGTCGTAACACGCGCGCTGCTATGAGGGACCTGCTCCTTAAGAAGGAAAGGGAGAAAGAAGGGAAAAGATAAGGACTCGTGGTTCTCTGTCCATTAAAAATCCACGAGAAATCCGCCTGCTCTGCCACCGGGGTGCAATTCAAGATTGGCCAACTATGCCCGCAGCACATGGAGCGTCAAAACAATAGGTGTGCAACCGCATATCACGTTAAGACTCACATATTCTATAAAACTAGATTCGATCTTCCGACTGTTCGATTTTTCATTATAGTTATATTAGATAGGAATGACCATGGGACATTCTCTCCTTTCCACTTCTTTAAAGTATGGCGGGAAGAAAAACTCCTTGAAATGAAGTTTCTAAGCAGAATACGAATAGGTTCTTATATCGTAATCTGTTCGGAGATACTAATAGAGAAGCTTAATACGAGTGACATGAAATTGACCTCACGATACATCAAAGCATCCATGTTTTAGTTGAAGGATCTATTTATCATAGGAGTATAGTTGAATACTAGCCCTAGTTTCCGTCAGATATATCCACCGCCAAATGGCCGCGAAAAGGAGATTTACAACCAGTTTCATTGTACGTGTATGTATGTACGTGGATATAGAAATCAATGTAGACCCCTTCGCCATCCCTTGAAGTGAGAAAGCAATATATCCGTTGCATGGCCCTAAGGGCGATTCTCTCCTAAAACAAAGAAGATGCGCATATCCGAACTCCTATCCGAACTCCTATAGACTGGTCGTAGTGTGCGTGTTAGAATGCGAACCGTGTGTCCCGCATGTTCAGGGTGACAAGCTTCATATGAATCGAAAACGTATACAGCCAATGCAATACGCCAGGAATCCTAAGACATGAAGAGAAATCAAGGACTGATGAAGAAAGTGCTTGTTTTGGGTTCCGGTTGGGGCGATGCCAACCGTGTGAAGAAAATCCACTTAGGCGGGAGGTGATTCATGAGTGAGTAGCCTGAGAGAGAAAACTAGTGTGTGAGTGTAGGCACAACGAGCATCATAAATCCTTTGATGTCAGAATGCGCAATACTCCTTTTCGTTTCCCTCTATCAAGTTCTATTACGATGGGGATGTAGGTCGACGAAGTGCGTGATTCCTTTCTTTCATATTAGTGGGCCTTGCTATCTCCAGCGGGGTATTCGTAGTAAAGCGTAAAGCGACTCGGCGTTTAAGATAGCCCAATATCTGGGCCCTAGCTTGGAAAGCCGCATGCGTAATGCGTGTCTGATGGTAGTATTGCCAGGCAGCTGCCACTCCCATCCTAAACCACAGCGTTCCCTAGGAGAAAAAAGAGCAGGTAGCAACCGAATCCTACCTAGTATGTGTTGTCCGGGTAAAATAATTCACCGGATATCTAATTGGAAAGGTTTGTATCGCCCGCCAATTGTAGCGCATCGAGGGCATTTCCTACGGGTGCCTTGCTCTTCCATCAAAATGTTAACGCAGTCTCTACAGAGACCACATATGCATTCTGTACAAGCATACGACTCTCTCAATTTTGATGTCCGCTGACATGCTGCGCAGTAGATATGGACATCCTGCGATGAATAACTTGGCGAGGAATCAGATAGTCCGACAGTACCCATATGAAAGGCCTCTCCGCTTGCGCCACTCTCCACAGATGGGAAAGGCTCGGGAATTTCTTGGGCATAGGGCGGTGGGGTCAGGGCTTGCTGCAAGGGAGATGCCTGGTAGCCCGGAAACTGTTGATGAGGAAACGGTGGCAGAGAAGCTCTGTGTATTGAGATGGGCGGGGATTGAGGCACCTGATATGTCAGACAAGAAGAGTAAGGTCGTTGTTCGAGGCTTACTGGAGTTCTGTCCTCGTCAATGTCTTCGGTCGCCGAAGCTGCAGCATCAATCAAGTCTTCCCAACGTTTACCGTAATCTGCTGAGGGCTCGACTGAATGCGCCTTACGATCGACTCCTCCAGGAGAGAGATAGTCATCGTTCTGAATCCGGCGAAGCCAGTCGGCAGCTGACCCTCGAGATTTTTGTTTCTTGTGGCCACGTTTTGTGACAGACTGCTTTCTCGGCCGGCTAGGACCCAAAGATCGTTGTAATGGGGGTAGGGTTGAAGATCGACCCGGCGGGGAGTTAGAGAGGATAGAGGGAAGAAGTTCTCGTCGCCCCGGCCCTGCATTGATTGGAGGAAACGGCTCGCTAGTCGGTTCAGCACCATATTGTATCGGAGGTAGCTCAATTGTGCTGCGGGGAATCCTCCTCCCTTCTGTGTCAGAATGCCATCCCTTTGAAAGCTCAGTCAGTTGGACTGTAGGTAACATTGGGTCCCAAGAGAGACCTACAGCTTCCGAATCCCACTCAGTCTCAAATTTGTGCTGGCCGCCTAACTGAGCTAGAGCTGCGGCGGCACTGGCGGCGGGTAGCTGCGAGCCACCCGCCCGATCATCAAGGTGCCTCGGCGTTACAGGAGCACTCGACTCATCGCGGAAGAATGCATGGCGATCGTGTTGATAGCCTTTCGTTGGGTCGACACCCGGTTGAGGTGGGCCAGCGGAATTTGGAGCCTGCGGTCTATCCGAGGGCGGGGTATTGATCATGAGCAAGAAGCTCTCTTCCGTCGCTGGGAGCTTTGAGATATAATGCTCCGGGTGTGCTCGTCGAATATGTTCCTGCATCGATCGATACCGTTTCTCCTATTTATCGGAAACCAAACGCCAAATCAGCCCCTACACACTTACAACACATTGCTTGCTAACCTAGGGCTAAGCTAGCTAAGTAGCTAATATGCCTAGCTATACGGTGCATTGCCTGCCTGTATTAGGGGGGCGAAGGGGAGGAGGTAAGTAGACTCACGCCAATGCATCGCTTCCGACAACTCGAGCCATCCTGGTTGCGCAATGGGCAAACAACCTCATTGTTAGCATCGGCGATAGAAAATGAAGACGTCAAGGAGGATCGAGGCGGCATCATGAGCTGTTACTCAACCCCACCATGCGCTGGCTGGTTGGGTTGGAAGCGGGGGGTTTTCTCGTGAGATTGATTGATACGCTGTTGTCGATAAGGCCTGAATTGATAGCTATGTATTAACAGAGGGCGGGTGGAGGTGTGCAATGTGAAGCTTTTTCGACACCTGACGTGAAAATGCGAGTTCAACTCGTCGCAATGCTGCCGAGGTAGCTCCAAGCTTCTCTCTAGTTGTCCAGGTGTTACATGGACTGTTTCGAGAAATGCCTGGGTAGAAGTTGGCAAGTAGATGTAGGTAGTGGTAGTGGTAGTGGTCGAGAGAAGCGACTGGGAGGGCAGCGGGGTGGTGTCCAGGTATTCTTGGGGGAGGGGAAGGTCTGGCTGAAAGCAGCAATACCCGTTTAGGAGAGGTACTCTGGAATTTAGCGAGTGGTCGCCACAGCGCTGTCAAAGGGAGCACGGCACTACAGCATCCGCTGCCCTTGCTGTCTGCGCTACCTCCTACTGCTTGCTACCTGTGGACTTGGTAAAGGGGAACAATGGCACAATGAGGGTAGGGTCCATTAGCTATTCTGGCTAGACCCAGGGGTGAAACAGCCGTGACCAAGGCAAAAGCGCAGCTGAAGAAATCGGACGGCCAAGGCACCTTGTCAGCCAAACTCAATGAAGATGCGACGACGGATTAGGATCGGTGGTTGAAGGGTAGCTCAAAACAATCCTTGCAAGGTCTGCGACTGCACTCTTCAGTACAGCGCCCGCGGCTCGAGGAAGACAAAGACTTCTTGTTCGGTCCTTCATTGGCCGTCTGGCCATGACTTGGTGCGTATAAACCAGCTTCCTTTCTGACTCGGTCGAGGATCGGCCGGGAAATCTCTTTGATGGTTGGTTGTTGCTTGTTCGAGTGGGGTGTTCGTCCCCAAATACCTACTTGGGTAGTGTGGAAGCAGGGTCAGATAGGCTTGTGATGGATCAATTGACGAATACCAAGGGCACTGCGTGACCTGCTTTATTAGGTACCTACCATCTACCAAGTACGTGAAGTTGGGCAGCATGAATCTCTTTGTCTGGTAACAAAGATCCTAGGTCCCAGGTCCCAGGATGGGGCTCTCAAGCTATGCGTACCTTGGGAGGTGCTGGCACCGTCAGAGCTCTCTGGCTTTTGTTTATTTGGAATACCTGTCTATCATACATCGCACAGCAAAGCTGCTTCAAGGGAAGCTCTGGGTCAAAGGTATCGCGTGACGACGCATGGATAGTGAGAGCTTCTCCAGAGTTTCCCCGGGTGGTTGTCTCACAGCGCAACGTTGGCAGATAGGTACTCCAACCTGTACTCTGGTAATCGGGATCCCGCTATCTCTCTATCGCGCCCTCACTCGTGATAAGAGCGGCGAGGGCGGGACTGCATGACCTCACCGTGGTGCTCTAGGTGCATGACAAAGTGGTTGCTTGCAGAAGCTTCAAAAAGAGGGGTTCTAGAAGTGGGTAATGGGATGCCGAAATCCTGGCACGCTTTCACTAGTAGGCATCCTAGTAAGCCTGCGAGCTCTCGGATTGGCTGCAGTCCAAGAAGCTCTGAGCCCATTGAGCTTAGAATCCCTGCCCGTGACAATGAAGCAGCGTACAAGGTAGGTACATACTGTAGTGTACATTATCACATTCTCCTTCTGGTCTTTGCTCAGCTCGCTTTATTATCAAGTAAGGTAAGGTTGCTCTCTACTTGTCGTTTATTCGATCTGGTGTAGATGGCAGAGCCTCTTCTTGCTAGAAGAACTTGGGAAAATATCTGCCCATGGTCAAGAAGTTTGACACAAGGCTGCACACCGCGTACTCTTGTCATCAGCACATCACTTCTACGGAGTCAACGTGAGTTGGACGGCAGGTATAGTTACTCAGTATAAGTAGGTACGCAGGAAGTACAGGTAGTGTTCGCCGTGGTCTTCAACCGTCACCATTCAATTGAGAGTGATGGTTGAGAGTATTAAATATTGGGCGATTGAAGAAGCTACTTAACCTACCTACCTAGGATTTACAAATACCAACCTGTCTCATAGCAAGAGCTTAGGTAGCTAGGTAGGTAAGCTACCTACCTACCTTCTAGCTACTGCGTAGGTAGCAATATTAGCTCCTACTGCACCTGCCTACCCTGCTTGCCTTATCTGGTGTCTTAAGCCTGCCTAAGCTAGGTAGGTGCAGCTATCTACCTCTATATCAATACTCTCTTTTAATCTCACAGTTCTGAGCTCTTACAAGCATGCATTTATGTCTTATACAAACACATGAAAACTATCATAAGCTAACTATTAGGTTCGTTTTGGCTTTTTTGTCCCAAATTGGCCTTGTAAATGTGCCTTTCTATTGTCCAAGTCAGTACCTTAAGTACCTATCTCATTTTTCAGGGTCCAAAAATTTAGATAGGTACCTCCGTCCAACTTACCTAGTAAATGCGGGGAAGAAGCGGCCCTACTGTAGGTCATACCTGCCCACCTAGTAGTACGTAGTAAGTCGCCCTATTACCTAAGAGCAACCTTGTAACATTCATCAACTTCCAAGTAGCTGAAGATATTATACCTGTAATTGTCAAGAAGTCTTAGTGTTCTGGTGCATTGAACATGTTGGATGCTATTTATTCTTTTTCCAAAGTTTCTTGGCTTAGTTGAGTTCCCAAGCGAGTCAAGGGATGTACTTTTGTAACTCCAAATCTTCATCTTCAACCTTTAGCAGCATTTTTAGCCCCTTAACCCTCGCCTTCCCCCCCCGGCCCTCGTTCCTATTTCTCCTTGTGTTGTTCAACTTGAATGGATATACCTAGACAGTTATTTGAATATCCCTAACCTCCATAGCAGTCTTGGAGGCAGCCTCATGTGGGTCTGGCAAAAGAAGTAGAGACAGCATGAGCAACATCTACAGTACAATAGATCCTAGTAGACACCGCAGATCTAATCAATTCATCAGAAATCTACGCCGCACAAGGGTCTAAAAGGCTGCGAAGGCATACATAGGATGAGGCATTTGCGCCTACTTCTATCAGTGTCATAAGCACTGGGCCACTTCTATGCATCCAAGTAGCCGAGCCTCAAAGACCCAAAGACAACTCTCACCCTGATTTCTCCCTTCCTCTCTCACTTGATTTCGATTGTGTTGCAAGCCGGCAATGAAAAAGTCAGCATGACTCCGTCTCAATTCGTCTATTTGCCTCTTTTAACCCCGAAGAGAATATGCATGACATGTACTTAGTATAATATTCGTAGCTTCCATTCCTGAACTCCACAACTCATGATATATCTTAATGATCCCGTTCGTAGCTTTCTGTTACAATGCAGTGGGAATCTAGCCTCAATGTTGTCCGTCATGAATCTATTTTGCCGAGAAAGGGACCCTGCCTTCTTCCAGACCCAGTGGCCTCATCGCATACAACTGAGTATTTGTAAGCGGGCGCATATCAAGCGAGGTAATTCTTGAAGCCCCAGTAGGCAGCGGCAACAGTTCCTAACACCATTGCCCATCTCCTTAGACCAGTACGGATCTCGCTTCTAAAGATCTCTTCCATCGCCTTGGAATCGTTCGACCGCGGGAAGTCGATGCCCTTGGGCACTTCACAGCCAAGTGCCTTGCACTGCAGTATTCGGAGTCAGTAACTGTTATCTCGATCGGCAAATTCGCGCAAGCGTAAAAGCTCGAGGTATAGTTATAGTGTACTCGGGAATCCGCGTAACACAATCGCTCCCTTCTTTCCCCAAAACGACCAGAGAAGGGAGTGGCTTTAGCAGGTACTTACCAAGGGCTCCCAACCATCCCTGACATCGAAGAATACTAGCTTCTCTGGAGGCACATGTTCCTTGAGGAATGCAAGATGCCGCTCCCACACCTGTCCTTCTTGTGCACCGCCTGCCGTCTTCCTCGAAGGGAATACCTCGCCCCAACGACCATTGCGCATCGCAGTCGTCCAAGCACTGAAGTGGCGCATCTGTAGAACATAAGTATTAGCAAACAGAACACTCCGCCAAAACACTGAAATTGGCAACATATTCGGAGAAGTGAAGAAGGGAGGAGTGTTCCGGTGCTGCGGTCGAGAATTAACAAAGTAGCACATTGATGAACAAACTTACCGGGTTGTTGAACATTAATACTATACCAAAGAACCAAACTTGAGCATTGCTCGCCGTCTTGTCCAGTGACTCGGCCCATTTGTCCGAATCTCGGATGGTGCATATGACTTTGGCATCTGGGTAGAGTTTTACCAACTCGGGGACAAAAACACATGCCGGCGTATCCGTAACTGCCACATAGCCATCCATAAGTTTCTTCAGTTCCGTCATCACGTACGCCTCGTCCTCGGCGCTACGGATCGGTGTGTGCTGCAAGATTCTGGTCCATGTCTTGATGTTATAGCTCTCGCCCTTGCTGACTTGGGTGCCGCAGTGATGTACGGGCCCGTCGAGAAGGATCGATAGGGCCTGGCTGAAAGATGTAGTTCCGGTTCGAGGGAGACCAGCTCCGATAACCTGGAGTTTCTTTCCAGGCTGTGGCCTGGACGCCTCTTGACCCATATTCAACGGCGGAAGAGAATTACTATTACTGATCGAGGTAGGATGCCGCGGAAAGCAAGTAGCAAATCTTGAGGTGGTTCGGTTCTTCTCAGGTGCGCTCTTTCGTGGAGGAGGGGAAGGAAATGGTCGCCCGGAGTGGGATTTTTTGGGAAACTAGGTATAAGAACTAGCAATTTTTGTACAAACAGGCAGGGAGAAGCACTTTATATTAGTTCAAGATATGCCCATAAGTCTTACTAAGGCTCAAGGACTACACTACACTGTTATGGAATATGTGCAGTTTATGGAATCTGCATTGCAGATGGATGTGCAGGATCTGATGACGCAAAGTAACTTGGACCCTGAGCCACAACATTGTGAAGGATTTCGTTGAGACGCTGTCATCAGATAATTAGGAATAGCAAGGGACGCTGCGTGGTAGTGTATGTTGCAATCCTTGCTCCCAAAGTTGTCATTGGATAACCGGAACCCGCATCGTGGGGACTCGAGTTCGATTTTCACAGGGGTGACAACCAAGGGAAAACCACGGGTCCTATTAGGAGCCGCTAGTTCTGATCTTCAAACCGTCTTGCCTATTACAAACATGATAGTACCTATCGCTCGTCTCTGCTCCTGTTAGTATAATTCGGTACCGAGATTATCTAGGTAATGCCAGTTCCTTGTCTTTTCAGAGCAAACAGTCTTCATTTTGCCTTGAGAAATCCTTTTGGACCTTCTTAGAAACATGTGTGATTTCGATTGGCAGAACTATTTTAATAGAAGTCAGAAAAATAGTGACTCCATAGGTGGGGGCCTCGACACTGCCGCATAATAGTACATGTAGTGTATTAAAATTACCATGTATACGGTGGACTACTTGGCAATTGGGCTTATTCTTTGACTATTGTACTGCACAGTAGTCTGCTAGTATGATGATCAACCTTATTAGATAGGGCATCCGAATTCGTTAACTCCGAGCGAAAGTGTGGTCAATCAAACAAGCCGTTGCGTACAACTCCAATATTTTCTTCATTCTCAAGAAGCAATCCTATGTATAAATAATCGATCGTAGAAGCTCATATAGTCCGCGCAATTCAGCCGAAAAGAAGCGAATAGATCTTTTAAATCCGAGCTAACCTCTTCCATCAAGCCTTTTCAAACAGCGAATCCCGAGCTTTAGTGAAGCTTTCAAATACAGAGATTACAACCGGCACACATACAGTTATGGTCGTTTCATGTCAATCGCGGTCATGAGCGAAGCAGTGCCCTAATATTTTGGTCGGCGTACAGTAAACATATGAATCAAAGCAGTCAAGAAGTCTGTGTAACCCTGACTGAGCCGCCGGGAGTGACGGAAAATGTTCTCTGCCTCCCCGGTCGGAAATCAAAAGCTCAAGCAACTATAAGATGACTAATGCCACGAGAACGAAAATGTAATAATTGATAGGATATCCTTGGCGATAATAGCTATACTAGACTACATTGAAAGAAACAAAACAAAACAGTGATGTATTTAGTTAAACATTTTTAGCATAATTGAATGGAGGTCGACATATTTCGCCGTACCGGGTTATCGTACTTCATACTAATCCTTTAGATGCACAACTAGATCTTACGTAGGGTAGGTAGAGAGTACTTGATGCATGATCTGGCACTGAAATGCTAGTAATGTCTAAGTATTCTAACCATACTATAGTGAATTATGAGCCAATTAATTGTGCGTACGGAGTAAGAATGCCACTGGGGTTATGCTGCCAAGGACGATAATGCCATCCTAATTGCTTAGCTTGGTAGCTTCTCAGCAAGTATGCCGTTATCCCTTGGTCAGATTGTAACATGGATGAGTAAGATGGAAGACTAATACTGTAACAGAGCAAGTACCGAACTGACAAATCTAGAAGGTCTTCCATCCTTTCCACTCGATATAGCCCGGGGATACCAAGACCGCCTGGCTTGGCACTCGCCATTGCTCCAGCGTAGAGACTGTATTCGCTCAATGGTTGCCAACCATTATTGGGGGCCGCACAGCATTCAGCGCAAAGCTACTATCCATACGAAATCAGCTCGTAATTTTCGTAAGAGGGAGTCCCGGACCGAGCGAGACATAATATACTATACACCTATCTACCTACCTCGAGACGTTGCATGGCCGACCTTTATGCACAATCCCGTATGGTCGACGAGAGTCTGAGTCACGATGCGATAAGCGTTGAAACCCATCGGTCGGATTTCTTTTTGATACTTGCACTGAATACCAGTAGACGCGATTTTCATGATGCTTTAAAACAAGGTCCGAAGTAAGAATATTACTAAGCGATGAGAAGTTGGCCCGTCTGACCGCAATATAGTATCAAGCCAAAAGTACGACAAAGAAGTTTTCTACGCACAGTACTTCAGTGATTATTCATCGCGATAACAATATTCTTACTCACCTATAACTATAGCGAATTATTTATATTCTATTGGAGTTTTTGTCCGTCAATGGTTGCATCCATTGTTTAAGAGATGGATGATGATAGGTTTTGTCAGAATATCGTTATGACAAAAAGGGCAAGCACATAGATAGTCTACATTTCACATCTGCTGACAACAAGGGGGCTGAGTCTCGCCAGGACTAATAGAACGGGAGCATTACGTAGGCTCCCGGCAGTACCTAGCGCTAAGTGAAATTAGTCCCTAAGGTATAGACATGGATGATTTCCCCCGGTAGATGCTAGGTAGTGCATGTCATGTGACCCCCGGAGCGCTAAGGTAGTACTCCGTATGCTGATACCTACCTACTCGCCTACCTACTTAAGTACCTAGTACCTACCTACTCAGTATATCATACTGCAACGTAACAGCCTCATCCAGCGATCTGCTTTACGCATGATCGAGCGTTGCACAGCTGCACCGAGCATTGCTACATGCACGTATGCATAGGGCACGTCTCAGGTACCTACGTAGTATTCCCCATCGCTGGGTCCCGGCTCAATCAGTCTGTCATTTTCCAAGGTTGAATACACCATTCTATATAGACGCTAAAACACGCTTATCGTAATTAGAAGCATGGCAATTGACTTGGGTTCCATTCGGTAAGGCAACACCGGGATATTCAAGATCGCGGGGTCTGTTCCGGACCGTCCAGATGATCTGGCGGGCTGGTTTAAACCGAACTGGACTTCGGAGGTACTTCATTAGGTCCCTCGGGGTAGTTGAAAATCGGAAGCCTCAAGTTGAATCACCGAGACACGTGCAGTGCATCATGAAATGCGTTAGCCTCTACTCTTCATGTAGGAACTTCTAGCCTATCAACCACTACTTCGAGCTATACCAATCTGGGTACCTACAGACTGCATGTACGAGATATGCGATTCGCAAAAGTATCATGGAAAACTTCAATGTCCGATGTTTCCAAGCCTGCATAATCAATTATATAATTTGAGGCAAGGCACAGATCCATACCTAGATTACCGCAAAGCATTCCTCTTAAACATAAAACTACCTACCTGCATTAGCTTATTCTCAAGTTTCATCCTATCTCCATTCTTCTCCTGAGTTGTACCAATGTTGACTGAATGAATGGTGGATTACCTAACATACAAGATAAGTCCAAGAAACCACGTACTTACTAAGTATATTGTTCAACGTACGTACCTACCTACCCGGAGGTACGTACAGTCACTGGAAGGAGGCTAACCGAGAATGTACTGAATTGCCAGATCTAGCCCCGGCACTGAGACCTGCCTAACGTCTTTTGTAGCTCTCCTGTACTTCTCGTTTCCACTTGCCATCTTTTGCCAATTCTTATTACATTCTAGAACACTCGGACCAATAAGATACCACCAGCCAAGTCTAGTCATCCTCACCACCAGCTACCTGCCTTCATGCACATGAGGTAGCATGAAGGAGAGAAAGAGAAGGAAGGAACAAAACTTTGGCGGACTGTCGTATACTTGGTGTTTATTTATATCTATATCCCTGTGCACACTTTCCTGTTTCTTCTCTCTCATCAATCCAGCTGAGCTACAATCATGTGCAAATATTCCTCCCCGCCACCACATCATTCGTTTCCTCATTGTGACCCCGCAATACCATAATGATTAAATGATGTTGTTGGACAAGCCCAGAACATCTGCTCCCAACCACTCATCTCGACTGCCTGTCTAAGCTGTATATTGATTGCGTGTCCCGGTAAGTTGTATGTATGTGTGTGTGTGTGTGTACGTGTGTACATACATGTGTGTGTGTCTTCGGCTGATCAGCCACTGCCGTGTTTCAATCCGACCCTTGTTTCTTTTCTCGTCCACTGTGAAAGTCCGCATTCACCCTGTCGCTGGTTTTCTTTTTATAAACTCGTTTCTTACTGTGCCGTCGAAGTGAGGTCATTCTCCAAGTCCTGCATCCGCCGACAGCTCTTATCAAGAAGCCTCCCATATATCGACCTGATGACTCTGCTCTACGCTACACTCTGCGTCGTTTTATGAGGGAACTTGTCTAGACATTCCCTGAGCACGGCCGTCATCAAGACACCACACAACAACGGATTCACCGATCATGGCGTTGACCGTGAAGCACCTCAACTCAGACGCCTCTTTCCTGTTATCCTTCGAACCCGTCATCCCCGAATCGATCGCTGACTCAGTCATACCGCATCCATTCACCATTCTATTGGACCCATGGATCACTGGCCCGTCGACTATACTCCATCCCCGGATCTCTAGCACATCACAGAAGTATCCAGCCTGCATATCATCACTGACAGAGTTGTTGCGGCCGCCTGATCTCGTCATCATCAGCCAACACAACCCAGACCACTGCAATGAGGCCACTTTACGCCAGCTGCCCGCCGACGGGGGGACACTGATTCTGGCCGAGCCGGCATCCGCACGCATCATCAGAAGTTGGAATTACTTCCACAAGAACAAGATCCGCACCATCAAGCGATGGGAAGACCCACGCATAACAGGGAAGCAGTCCGTGGTCCGGATTCCGGTTCCACCTGTGCAACACAACGGTAAAGAGGGTGAAGTGACAGTCGCCTTTATCCCCCAAAAGCGCGATCTTGCCGGCCTCCACGGGGCCATCGGTATTACGTACAGATCGCCGCCTACCCACGATTTGACCAAGCATGTACCCCTAGCTAAGGTCCTCACGCCGCCTGCAACGCCGGAAGCACAAGGACAGACATTTGCCGCTAAAGAAACCAGGCCGCTGGTGACAATACCAACCGGAGACACGTTTCTGCTGCCTCCTACTCCTCCTATCTCCCCTATTTCGCCTATGTCCCCGAATTCGTTACGGTCCATCCGCTCTGCTTCCACCTTGATTGCATCACCAACACACTCTCTTTATAGCCCCCACTTCCGCCCGGCAACCTCTTCCCAGAACGAGCAAGTCCTGCCGCCGAGCCCTTTTAGCCATAGCCGGCCAATTTCATTGGTCTTCTCCCCTCACGGGATACAGTACAGCTATCTTGCCCCTTATGCGACATCACACCTTGTCGCTGAGGCAGCGCTGCCGTTGACAGCACTCCTTCATTGCATGGACAGTATTAACAACCCATGGTGGCTAGGAGGCAATATTTGTGCCGGCGTGCCCTATGGTGCTGAAATTGCCTCAAAACTAGGAGCGAGACTGTGGATAAGCGCACACGATGGAGAAAAAGACGTTCGGGGTTTGGCAACAGGATTGCTCAAGACACGTCGGTGGAAGGACGAGGAGATTGAAGGTGCTCTCGCACGCGGAGTTGCCGGCCTTAGAGATGATCAGAAGACAGGCCAGGATAAAGATGCACGGAAAATCCAAACCCAGATACTACGCCTAAACTGTGGTGAAGAGATCCTCGTCTCCGGGACAGGGCAGTTATGGCGTACCAGTTATTCCGACAATGGCATCGAGTCGGACATAAAACCCGCCGCGGAAACCACCAACTTTTCACTGCCGACAAACCACACAACTGGAACCAAGAAGCAGGGAAAGTACGGCAGAAAAGAGCTAGAGAACCTGGTGCTACCCAAAGCCCAGGACTCTATATCACCCAAGAAGCATGGCATCTACAAGGTTCTTAGGACAAAGGACTTGGTCAGGCCGTCGCCAAGGCTGATCATAGAGCAGGATGTCACAAGTCCCGTGAATTCCCCTGTACCACCAGTACCACCCGTACCTCCTCAATTTGCGCCCGAGGTCAAGATGGAAAAGGCAACGAGGGCTTCACAGGTTATCCACACGTTACGCCAACGCGGTCCCACCGATCGTCGATCCGTTAGGTTCGCGTTATCCACTCACTTCTAGGTGATATGGCACAAAGAGAACTTATATATTCTGTGCTCCCTTACCAGCACGCTCATCCACTTTTTATTCTTTGTTCCCCTAATGTCATTTGGGGCACTATTTGTATATGAAATAGGGAATGGAATGGACTCAGGAACTCGGCGGAGGCACGGTTTTGTGATACCATCGCAGAAATTACGAGAAAGGCGTTAGTTAGGTTTGAGGTTTCCGGCCCAGTTTCGTGGCCACTCTGATTCTTTTCGGCGTTTGAGGGGTTGGTGCGCAACGAAGTGAACAGATATTTCACGGATGACTAGACGATTCTTCACAGGAGGGGAGCACAAGGAATAGGGATTCACAATTGTCCCATAGTTTTTAAGGCGCAAACAATTACCAGCACCTCCTGTATTTGCCAGGGGTAAAGTACATAGCACATGCCAGAGATCATGACCCTATTTCCCATACGTGTAAAGTAGACACTGATGAGATGCAATCGAGCCTTTTCTTTCTCTCCCCACCCCAAAGGGGTATTATATATACTACCTAAATTAGGAATCCATGATGCCCATCGGAAAATGAACCTATTCAGAAACGCTCACAATCTGAAGAGTTCCCTCTATGCTATACCCTCCCCCCTTCCCATTCGAACTCATTATTGTCCCTTGGAGAAGATCGCCGCTATCTATCGTGGTATCTCAGGATATTCCGAACCCTAATGCAAACTTCATGATTCAGATTAAGACGCAAACCTCGCAGAGCCATTAGCGTCATCTAGACACCATGATCATAAATTCAAAGTCATTCCAATTCCCCAGCCTTACAAGTACAGCCGTCCCAGGATTGTCGCTTCTTGTAGAACCTTATTTTACTCTAAAACCTCATCGAATAGATAAGTCTTCGGACGGTTCATTGGGCACGCTACGAGCTAGCGGGGTGGTATTATTTCAGCTGCTTCAGGATCTCAACCAAGAAATCTTCGAAACCTAGCGTAATATAACCATCACGATCATCGTCGTATTTCTTGAAAACATCAGTCATGCGCTTGAGGCTTATACATGCCTGGACGAAGAGGTCGAAGCTCATGACACCTTCCCCACGCTTGTCGTAGGTGTGGAACAATAGTTCTACAAATCCGGGGCTCAGCCGGTAGCGGAAGGCAACCAGAGCGTTGGAAAACTCGTCAAGGCTGATGTTTCCGGAGCGATCGACATCGAACCTGTCGAATAGTGTCCGCCACGAGGCGAGGAATGACCACAGTCCGCAAAACTCGTCGAATCCAATTGTGCCTGACCGGTCACTGTCGAACATTCGAATCATCATTCGGACTGTCTGCGGGTCAAATGCTGTCCAGTCACCGTTGACGAGCGCTGCTGAGAGCTCGCGCTCTGAGAGTTGTCCTGTGCCTATCATGCGGTCACTATGGTTAGCGCTGATTGATGCTTGGCCATGTGAGTCATATGATGAGAGTCTATGCGTATTCGAGTGGCCGGCTGGTGGCGTGTGCAGAAGCGAGTCCCCGAGACAATGCAGCATAGGTTAATAGGCTCTATCTCTTTCAATATGCGTGCACCCTGCATTGCCCGCAGCAGTAGGCTTAGAACAGCACGAGACGCACGTTTCTAGGCATGAACAACTTGACCGTGAAAGTATCGCTCAAGATAAAAGTCCAAAGAAAAAAAAATACACTGTGGTAATAAAGGCTAGGCATACCATCTTTATCTACTGCGCGAAACAACGGCAAAAGACTCGGATCGGCACCGCCGAGGTCTTGGGGGGCCGGCGAAGGCGGGGGTCTGTTCGAGGGAGGTGGCCTGTTATGCGCCGAGGGACGCGGGCCAGTGGCCTGAGGGGGCGGCGACATGGGTGAATGCGACATGGAGCCGTAATGTGACTGGTTTCGATGGCTTGAGTCCTGCCTTCTATTCGGATAAGTCTCGTGGCGAGAGGGGCCGGGGACAGGAGGCGGTGGTTTAGACTGATAGTGTGAAGCCGCAGGTCTGGGGCCGCCTTTCTAGAGATTGAGGAGCTAGGTGTCAGTGATGTCGCACACAGAAATGAATAGCTTATTTGGAGCTTGTGAGAAAGGGGGGAAAAGAAGAAATAGAAAGACCGAGTTGCGACAAGGTGTAGGCCAAGTAGTTGTAGTTATGTTATAGACAACGTTGTTTTCTTCGTTATTGGTGGATAGAAGATAATAGAAGAAGAGAAGGGAGGGTTGCCTGGAAGCCACGCAACAAAACACACCTGTTCTGGCTCTGCAAATCTAGGGATACTATGTCAGTCTGGCTACTAGTCTAGTGTTTGATCCCCAACATGCACCGTTGGTTGTGTCATCCGGGCGCAAAGAACAAGGGAGGGGTCGTGATGGGACTGTGATGTTTGGTGGGGTAAAATGATTCCAAGAAATGCGAGAAGCGAAGCGAAAAGCGGGATGCGGGATTGCGACTCACTTTGGCAGTTCGTCTGGGTTGTATGGCCTGTTGTATGCCATCTTGAGGTCTGTTCTGTTCCTTTCCTCGGGAAAAGAACAGGCTGTGAACGAAGGTAGTCTCTAGTTGTAGCGACCGAAAAAGGAGGAAAGTGAGAGACGGGGTACGGTTATGTGGAAGAGATTGATCGTCTGGATATCACGGGAAGGCTTGAAAAGGCTTGTTGAAAAAAGTGCAATGAGAAAGAGGGACGTGTGTTGTTTTATTATTATCTACCAGGTAAGAGCTACTAGCACTACCTAGTAAGAGGAGGGGTCAGGCGCAGGCGCAAGACTGGATACCGCTGCTCCTGCACTACCCAGGTACGTTTTTAGGGTACTACCTACAGCTCGCTAGCTGAAGTGCAGTTTAATTTACCTGGTAAATTTTGTTTGGTTGTAACTTCCCTCCCTTATCATAGAGATATTTGCTACAGTCCAGCTCCGCAAGAGGTACTTCACCGGTTGAACTGTTGGCGACAAAGAAAGAAGCCTGAATCTATGCCTACAGCAGGCAGACGTTATTCCAACCAATGTTACTCGCCGAGTATATTGAAGGCATTGACGGTGTTCCTCCTTTTGCTAGGAAGCATAATCCCGGCAAGGCGGTGATATGGCTGTGCTCTGCGAACGTCATCGGCCAAGTGGTCGAAAACAATGACCGAGCACCCACGGACCGCAAAGAGGGCGGCGACCCCGGAAGAAAAGCAGGCAACGCAATTCCTCAACACTTGGGCAGCAAGACAAAAAAAGAAAGAGGAGCTGAAGAAGGAGGTTGAATGCTTGCTGGAAGCCAAGACGCCTCACGAGGTTGACTATTAGCTGGGGCTGTGTGCAGCTGGTATGGATATGGATCGTCAGTTAGGTCTATACACTACGCACGATTATTAGTTTACGTCTATTTCTTTGTTGAAATAAGATTGGTGGGTTCCTTGCGACCCCCTAGTTGCCCTACCTAGCACGAAATGGTTCGGTCGTCTGCATCTCCATACCGAGTTCTTCTTCAAGACGAGATTCATGCATCGTCACGGCTAGCCTGGCACTTCGGCTTCGCGGTGTTCATTTCATAAACATAGGGACGTCATGTTTTACCACGCGATACACCACGTGAACTGCAAATGGGGCGTCGAAGTTGCATGGCAACGGCTCTGCTGCAAGTCATAAGAACCAAACCCCGGCACGAGCGGCATGGGCGCCCGAAATCCGGAGGCGGGCGGAACCCCCATCTTCGAGGTTGTATTCTTAAGGGTACCTGGTGACGTGATGCCGACCGACGACTTAAATAAGGGTGCGGTATGCGATTACACTACAGCCGTCCCGCAGAGTTGGATCTCTTGGCACCAGTACACTAATCAAGGTAATAATTCGTGAGAGGTACGGATATACATATAGTAGATGATAGTTGACACGATTCAGTGGTTGCTGCGAATCACGTCAGGTCGCCTGCAAGTAACCTAATGATATGCATTACTAATTAGATCTGTCTAAGTCACGCGCAGTCAAATGTGTCACATCCAGTTTTCGAGATGCTAAATAGCTAATTATTATTTTTATTTTATTTTTTTAACCTTTGGGGGGGGGGGGGGGGGGGGGGGGGGGGGGGGGGGGGGGGGGGGGGGGGGGGGGGGGGGGGGGGGGGGGGGGGGGGGGGGGGGGGGGGGGGGG
>MU380229.1:0-81490 GCA_022495085.1 Xylaria sp. FL1042
AATTATATTAAAAAAAAATATTATTTAATAATATTTTAACTTTTTTATATTTTTAAAAACTATTATTTATATTTATAATTAAATATTTTAATTAAATAGTTATAGCAGTTATTTTTTTTTATTTAATATAAAACCTTTTTAATAATAACTATTTAAAAAAACTATTAAATATATTTATAAACTAATAAAAAAAAAAAATAATATTTTAATAATATTTAGCTTATAATTATAAAATATTATTAACAAAAAATAATTTTAATAATTTAAAAACATTAAAAAACTAAATATAAGCTTATTTATAAAAAAAAAAGGTTTAATTAAAACTTATATAATAAATAACTAGGTTTTAAAAATTAAATAATATATTAATAAATTAAAATTTTATTATAATAGCTTATAAGCTATAGTAAATTATTATTATAATAATATATATAAATTATAAAGCTTAAAAAAAATATAATTTTTTAATAAATATAATAAAAGTAATTTATATTTAATTTATAATAATAATAATTATTTAATAAAAAGTTTTTAATATATAAGCAAAATAATATTAAAAAAAGATTATAAAAAGTTATAAAAAATAGCTAAATAATTATTACAATAAAATAACTAAAAAAAAGCAAATTTAATAAATTTAGTAAAGAAAAAGCAAAAATAGCATTTTTAAGCTAATTTAATTAAAAATATTAAAATATTAATAGTTAATAATTATAATAATTATTTAAAAAAAAAAATAGTTATAACTTTAGCTATTAAATAAAAATACTTTAAGTATAAGCTTTAAAGTATAAGTATTTTACACTATTGTTTATATAAGTAGGTATATAAATAATAAAAGGTAGCTTATACTTTAAAGATAAACAAGCAATATCTACAACTAGTATAAATCTTCGACTAAAGCGTAGTAATTACTTTAGCTAAGGCTCTGTACTAAGTAGATACAAAGCAGAAAGCACATACCTGACTTTATTGTTTAACTTCATAGAACGGCCACACGCATGTTTAGACGTGGTAAATAGATATCGGGAAGCGAAATATACTATTTTAATGATAGCAACAAGGCCTTATTAAACTGGGACTTGTGATACCCTCGCTGATTTCGAGCGACAATGGAGTTACCTATAAAAGACTCATACCTCTAGCACCGCCCCGGAAGGCTTCCGACTGACCGACTGACCTCGGGCAGTACTCGGGACGCGTGGAACATTACTGTGAACTCGAGTTTGTTTTCCAAGCCCTTATTCAAACCCCGGTTATAGTAGGGCAGTTTGATGCTTTCGTAGCTTGCATCGTTACTATATGTCACTATTATGCATTGGTACAACCCAAACAGAAATCGGCGCCGTCGTATTGGTATTAATGCCTGATATCGGCTGTGGCTGCTTTGTTTCTCGTCGGAGTTACTCGCGCATTTGTTAGGCCCGAGTACTAATCATGATCAGGTGAGATTTGGGCGCCCATCCATAAGTTCGGCTGATTAGTTCGATGTCTCGAGGTTTGTTTACCTGGCGACAAACCCGTGACGAAGCGTACAAGACAGCGTTGACGTAGCTGTGTGGAGATTGGTCCCTGGTCCCTGGTCCCTGGTCCCTGGCATGCTCCACCGTATACGGCTGGGAATAATATCTAGACTATGTACATAGTATTAGAGACTAGAATGATCGAGAGGTGAGACATACATACATACGAGCGCGCTTAGCAGATTCCGAAAGCGAGAACTTCTACTGTGGTATCACCAGGCATATCCTTGAGGACAACCTCATGCAGGCTTGACGCCGTGGCATCGATGCTACGTATGTACCGTGTGCATGCATGCGCACCCGTGCAGATCTCCTCGTAAAGACCCAGCAAGCTAAGAATCACCTGAGGCGGTGTCGACTAAACTACCGACAAGTCCCACAACAGGACCAGAAATCGGATCTATCATGACTCAAAAAAGTAAAACAAGAAGGGTGAAAAACGCAAGTAAAACAGTGTCTATTTTGGTGTCGTTGGTGTTTCTGGGTTTCAAATGACATAACTTCTGTGTGGTCGGCTGAGTGAGTTGAGTCCACTAGGTTAACTATTTCGAACTAGACCTCCCGTGCTCGCTCCTTTAGGTAGTTCGGTAGTTCGTAATTAGGCAAGGGGGTAAGCCAGCAGAACAATAGCGGAACAACAGAATCTTGATACGAGGAAGCACGGGCTCTGAAGGGAGCCAACGGTTGACTACCGGGGCAACTATGTCATTTGTCGATGGCTAACTGCATTTCGTATCGGGAGGGGCGGTGCTTCTAAACATTTGGGACTTGAATTAAGTCTCTAATTATCTCCGTATGATCACTTATATAAAAGGTCGAGAGACGGTTCAATTTAAAGTTCAACCAACTCGCAAGAGCATCGAAACTACCACCAGACTACTGTGCCCTCATATTCAGTACTTATACAACAACAAGCATTTACCCCGCGACTTCATCTCATCTCATATCATCCCCTCATCTTACATTGAACCCCGCTGTCCATTAAGTACTTTATAAAACCACAATTTCCAAGATGCAGTTCGCTACCCTCATCGCCGCCGTAGCCACCATGGCCATCAGCACCGCCGACGCGGCCGCCATGATCCGCCGCGACGGCGCCCGTCTGGCCCAGTTCCGCGTCTTTGGCGCCGAGGGCTGCTCCGCGCTCAACTACGGCTTCTACACGGTCGACCAGTCCGACGTCGGGGCATGCAACACACTGACCACGGACCCCTCGGCCGTGACCTCGGTCCACCTCGAGCAACTCACATCGCCCGCCGCTGATGGCTGCAGTCGTAAGTCATATATATCTATCTGATCTGGTGAAATTATCTGGCTGACATGTAACCTTAATTAGTCTTCGTCTACACAGACAAGAACTGCACGACTGGCAAGACTGCTACCAGCGTTGCTGCCTGCACCAACGTTGCAGACGCTGGGGATGTCTTCAGCACCTGGCAAATCCTTTGCTAAGCATGAGTTTTCAACGAAGGTTAATGGGGGATGATGATAATAGGCACTTGGATAAAACTGGAAGGAAAAGGAAATATGTCGGTCGCATGGAGATAGGGCAGAGCGATCATTGCCATTGACTTGCATCGCCCACAATAGGGGCAACGGCGTTGGGAAAACACTTGCACTCCTTTTACCACGGTGGAATGAAGAACATGATATACAATACACTCCCTAATACATAACTACTCAATAATAATGATATACGCTCTAGAACGATGAGTTACACCCACCCTTTTTGAGTCTTCAGTTAGTCGTGTCTGTTAAATCTACTGTATCTGTCGAGCTTAATGAGCTCCCTAGACTACAATAACTTAAGCCCTAGACTAGAGCGCTGAACATTTCCATACCATGCATCATCATGGCGAAGAAAGGTTTCCCAAATACTCAAACCCCCTACCAAAGCGTACCCCCATCATCAGGAAGCTGATCTACCAACCTCGCAACCGGGAACCCAGCAACCAAGCGCTCCAAGTTCTCCTGAACACTAAGCCTTATATACGGCGTTCCCTTCTTCCCACGCACAAGTCCACCGCCCTGGCCCCTGATATCGGAGACAGACGCGCCTCCTCCTCCTCCATCGCCGGCGTAATGGTGACTGATAAGCGGTGGCTGCACAGTGAGGCAGACAAGACTCGCATCACCTCCGTATTCATCTCCATCTCCATCTCCATCCGTGTGTTTTCCTTTTCCCATGCAGTAATCCCTCAGCATAAGATCCCATTGCGCCGCAAACCCATCCTCAGCAAACCGCCGCAGCAACCGCTGCGCGCCTCGCTGGCTAACCGCATACCCGAGACTGCACACATTCCCGCACGCAGCGTGCACGATGCGCGTGTGGGCGGGATATGCGTCCGCGAGCGCGTCGCGTAGCGCAAAGGGGTGCGGCTGGAGGTGTTTTGGCGCCGGCACCGTCATGTCGCCATTCATGGCAATCTTGAGCGGCGGACAAAAGGGGCTCCGGGAGGTCGATGCTAGTGATTCTTGCCGTGCAGTTGGAAGATCCGCGCCGCAGTGGCCCAGCCATAGGACGTCCCAGCCTTCGCCGTACGGGCTTTCGGCGTGAGCTGTGCCGCCCAACATACTCTCGGGGAGGCTGGGTGGTAGGGAGATGGTATCCCGCGCGAATTCCTCGCTGACGGTTCTCTCGTTATTAGGATTAGGATCAGGAAAGGGGTTCGAGGCTACTGAAGATTTTGCCTTCGAGTCCTCCTGTTGCGGGTTTCCTGTTCCAAGGTTTCGTAGTCGCGAGAGGATCTCGCGCTTCTCCTGCTCAACGCCCAGCCACGTCTGCGATGCCACGGCGAACGCCGCCATCTGCGTCTTCAGCCGCACGTCCCAATCTACATCGTCCTCGAGCACGAGGGCGCTGCCTAGACCCAGACCGACGATGGTCTGCAGCGCGCTCATGTGCGAGGCCCATGAGCCCCGGGCCCCGGATGATGCGGAACGCGCATCTCCCGTCAGTCCCGTCAGGCCTTCTATGAACGTCAAATTTAAGTTGCTATTAAAGTTTGGATGTTAGTATTTCATCTGCAAGACGTTGCGAGGGGTAACCGCTGACAGAAGAAGGCCAAATAAATAAATAAAAAGCAGCCAAAGGAAGCGTGAAGGAATGTTCCCTATCAATGACTATTACTCTTCAAGAAAACTTTATTCTCCAATGATGCACGCGAGAACTTAAAGATGTAAATTGGAGAAGTGCCAATTCCGCAACTACCAACCTTACAGCACCAGCCGTCGCCACGGCATCTCGACGGTCCCGGCGAGCGGGAAGATTGATGACGAAGATCTCCTCGAACTGAAGAAATATGGCATCAGTATATCATGCCCTACGCAGAGCTCCTTAGGCATGCACGACGCCTGGTATATGTTTTAGAGGCGGCAGGAGGTAAGGAGAGACTCACGCCGAGAGTACTATTCATCACATAGTCATCCTCCCGGCCATGGCGAACCCATGACAACGACCCTAGCTTTTTTCGCGAGGTAAAACAGAGCTTATAAACGTAGACGAGTGAAAATGCGACGAGGAAGATGATTGTCGTTCGCCGGTGTTGCAGCATAGCTTCTCGTTGGTTGTGCTGGGTAACCGGGGAGATGAATGATTGAGTTTTTGCTGAACCATATTTCAACTACCTACCTGGTACCTTACGTAAAGTATAGTAGAGGTACGTACTTATTGAGATTTATATTGGCCGAATAGACTTAGGGTGGAATGACTTATCACTTGTGAGGCTCTGCTCGTGGATGGTATCTTGTGGACCCGTGGAAGTCGGTTAAAGTGTCTGGGTAAATATGGCCATCTAATAGTAACACGTGTACCAATGCCATGGGTGATATGTACTCCAAAGAGACGACAAGGTGAGCTATCTCGTTGAGTAGTTGAGTCACCACAAGACTTTATTTTTCTGAGGATACAAATGTTCAAAACCGACGCATCCAGTAATATAGAATATGAATTTCAAGGCAATACAGCCGACGGCATTGGTCTAAAGATTCGATGAAAAATCCAACAAAGACCCAAATACAAATCATTACCAAGTTGAGCACTTGAATATAGTCATCGCTCGGATCCCCGTCTATGTAAACGCCATTAAGAAACCCTCTATGCATCTATAACGATCCCAAACGACCCCCTTTTGCGCGTCGTCTATCAGACAAGATGGCCGGCTTGTAAGCGCAAGGAACATGAAGCGCACCAATTCCATCTTGAAACCTTCATCTAAGATATCATCTAGCTCGTCTACCATCTATTCTTCATCGTCCGTGTCAGGGGGGTGAGGTGTGCCCTTAGGAGTATTAAGCCATTCAATATGGCGCAGTCTGCGTCGGACCTCTTGCTCTTTCAGCTCCTTCTTAGTCTTCTTCTTCTTTTTCTTTGCCTTAAATTTCAAGGGGCTGTTGTCTTCAACCCCACTGTTAACAGCGGAGTTGACAGCGCTATTCACAACACTGCTGGCTGCAGTACTAGCGATGCCGCTGTTAAGCCCACTACCAGGCCTACTGTCTTCGAAGCGATCAGTCAAGATAGCGGCGTTGCCCTTCATTGTCATTCGACCATCGTTGATATGCCACTGCTCACTGGCGAGGGCACCGACAAACTCCTCGTTGTGGGATATCATGACAACACCACCTTTAAAATCTCGAATGGCTACAGCAAGACCACCCAGGGAATCACGGTCTAAAAAGTTGGTAGGCTCGTCCAAGACAAGCAAATGTGGGTTATTCCACATAGCACCAGCAATGACGACCTTGACCTTCTGGCCACCCGACAGGCTGCCGATCTCGTTGTGGTTAGCAATCTCTGGGTCTAGACCAAGGTCCTCAAAATGTTTCGAAATGATAGTAGGCTGAAGTTCGCGATACCCCAACCCTTCTCGTGAGGCTTCATGATCATCAAATTCCTGCACGAGTTTGTCGAATCCCCACTCTAGCAATGTCTCTCGGGAGACTTGCGAGTTAAATTTGGGAAGCCAGCCTATCCATTTTCTATGAAATAGTTAGTTCATACTCTGCGTCAGCCCGGAAACCTGCACCTACACCTCGTATTGAAAAGTTTTTTTCCATTTTTGTCGGCCCACAAGAGCTTCAAGTTGTCTCCCGCCTTTCCCATCGCCGAGGTCGATCTTTTTCTCCATTTGTTCCCGATCCTTGTCCGAAAGAATGCGAGTTTGTTTCAGGAATACCTCTCGATCATCGCCATTGGCATATCTCCACTGCAGATACTGATTCGGTGTCTTCTCAAGATGCATCTCCACGTGTTCAAGGGCATGTTGCTTAATGTATCCAATACGCAAGTTAGGATGTTTCTCAACACGGCCGCTGGTGGGGATTAGCTCTCCAGTCAAGAGCTTAATCAGAGTCGACTTGCCCGCACCATTAGGGCCAATGACAGCAACTCTAGAAGAGAGGCTGAGCTGGCAGCTAGCATCACTAAGTGACGGCTTTGGTGCTTTTGGATATTGGTAAGAAACGCCGGTCATCCGGATGATGGCTCGAGTTTGGGACTTGACACCCGACAAAATACCGGGAGGCGGAAATTTGAATTGAACGTTAGAGGCTGAGAGGGTGTAGTAAGCCTTAGCCTCAGGGCGGACCTTGACGAATGCGTTCAAGTTTCCCTTGAAGTGGCCAAGTTTCTTGCCCGGCTCGTAATGGTAAATATCAGTTGTGACATTATCCAAAAAGCCCGAATCGTGGGAAACAATCAAACTGGTAATATCTGTATGAGTCTTGAGGTAATTTTCCAGCCATGCAATATTGGCAACGTCCAAATGATTCGTAGGTTCGTCCAATAATAACACGTCAGCTTTCTGAAGCATGGCTCGAGCGAGAGCCAGCTTCATCTTCCAACCTCCGGACAATGATCCCACCTTTTGTGCTTGGCGGCCTTCCGGTCCGGCGGTGAATCCGAACTCTGCGAGAACCTCTGAGATCCTTTCCCGGCCTTCTGAGGCAATTGTGGGGTCCTTAACCATGAACTCAAGAATACTAATATCGGCGTCCTCGCCCTGGTTGTGCTCCACATAGCAGGTTCGAAGGACATCCTGAGGAGGAAAGCCTTCTAACTTGCCTCCAGCGATACTCTTCATAAGGGTTGACTTCCCAGCTCCGTTTCGACCACAAAGACCATACCGATGTCCTTTGAGTAGACGCAGATTGGTATGAGACAAGAGGAGCATACCACCATACGCAAGAGAGAAGTCGGCATTGACAATCTCGATTTCACCGTCGTCCTCCTTCTCCGGGATACCGAATTTGCGCTCATCCTCTGCAACGTAGTACTGATGAACTGCAGATGCGACAGCGTCACTAGCGCCAGGCTGATGCATCAGGTCCTTCAGGTAAGGACCAACCCTACCAGGGATCCTACTGACTTGGCGGTAATTGGAATCATCGGCGACCATCTCACAGATGTAAGGGCGAGCTAGCTTGTAGAAATCCAAGTCACCAGATAGTCCTCCATTTTTCTTAATCTCGGAGTCTAGAATTTTGGCGACGTCATCAACAGAAGTACGTTCTACCACAGCCGCATCGTTGCCCATGGCCTTGTCCATGACATTCAATGCCCTTGTAGCCAGCTCACGAACTTCAGGAAGGGGAGCCCGATCCGCCACCGCCTTGACACCTGGTTGAAGCTTTGGGAGGAACGTCCTTGCTTCGACGGGGTCGTGTACCAGTTTGGTTAGGTTTTCAGTAATTACAGTAGACTGCCGCAGTACTTCTTGGGTAGTGCTAGGATTGTTCAACGTCCGCTCAAGAAAAGGAGTCAGGAGCGCAAGGACGGGCGATGTAACAACAGCGACGAACGTGGTCTGAGAGAGGGCATGGATTGCCTTTTGGAGGGTTTGGGTCGAGGGATGATGTAGGGTTTCAATAAGCAGGGGAATTCGGGGAGCGACATCGTCGTTGGATAACAACGTTGTGAGAGACTGCATAGTAACAACGGCCTGTTTCTCGACATCGGCTTTGAGGTCGTGCATGTTGTTTTCTGCAATGGGAATCAAGGTAGCGAGCTTCGAACCCATAGCGTCCCTGAGGAGATCCTTCTCCTGGGCTTGCTCCTTGGTGCAGCCAATCTCCATCTGTGCCTTGTCGGCCATTCGCTGCATCAACTTCAGAGCGCCAATAGTACCCTGCCACTTGCCAGTCTTCTTGGAGAGGTAGGATACAATGGCTGGCAGAAGACCAGCGACAAGTGCTTCGGGACTGAGATGGCCGAACAAGGCATCCAGGCCATATTGGGCGGCATCACGGACGACGGTGCCTTTATCAGCCAGGGCGTCGAGAGCGCAGGCAACCAAGCCGCCGTCCTGGAGCAGAAAGACTATCTCACTGAGGGGCTGTCGCGAAGGGAACTTCTCGAACAAGGCGCCAAGAAGATTTTGGGCGCTTTCACGTCGCAAGCCGCTCTTCTTATCGCCAGCAGCCTTCTTGACCTCGGCGATGACGCCATAGTATTGAAGGCCGCGGAAGCCGACGGTATTCATCAAGAGTTCGCAGAGCGCATAGGCGGCATCGATGGAAGCGGCGGAGGAGGTGGCAGTGAAGACGGTGTTGAGGACGGCGGAGACATCCTCGGGCGAAGGTGGCGGCGGAGCATCGTTGGATTTGGCCACCATGATCGGCGGCGATATGGAGTGAGGCATCGTTGGGACGATGGTTCGGAGGCGAGGAAGCGGTCGAGGGTCCGTATACCTAAGGCAATGAAATCTACGCAGGAATGAAAGGACACGCAAGGGCGTGAGGCAGGAAAACCAGGAAAAAGACGCCTAGATGTCGGAGACTAGCGCAAATGCGCAAGAGCCTCGAGGCGTTAGTATTTGGGGATAGGTAGCAACTGTCGCCCAAACTATCCGATGAATTTCTCCTTGAAAAAGAGATAAAAAGAAAAAAAAAGAAAGTATGTAGTACGCAGAAGGCAGACGGCAGAAGGCCTTGTGGTCTGTAGCACAAAAGGAAAGAAAGGCTTATCGGAAAAAGTTAACCCCTCCAATTTTTTCTTATCGAGATTGGTAAACTCAACTTTTATGGCCCACTAAAAGACCCACAAGTCCCAATCTACCTATGTACACTTAATCCCGTGTTAGACACCCGTGCCAGATGCGTGGATCCTGGTTGGGCTTGGGGGACTTGATAGTTAGGTAGATTTTAATATAGGTACTCCGTACTTTATAGGTATTACTAGCTTGGGCTCGCCTGGTATGCTAAGGCAATGTAGAATTTGTTCTAAGCACTAGACTTGTCACACTGTATTGTCCGTGAAAAAATCATTCAGCTAGATAGATCTAACTTAAACTACCTAGGTATAGTACCAAGGAATTTACAGTAGTACAAACAACTTTCTATAACTGTTTTCATTGTCTTTTTCAGGTTGGTAGATAAACTACAAGTTTAAGATAAATTAAAACCACCCCAAGTCTACTTTAAAGCAAGCCATGAGATATGCCAAGGATATATAGTTAATATACTTAGTTTTATGCTATGTTATATTCACTGTTACCGGGTCTACAGATTAGGTTCAAATAGTCACACCAACAAGGCCCGCTTGGCTAAGTGGTATAGCGTGTCACTAGTAGACCTAGATGTCATGACAAGATCAGCGGTTCGATTCCGCTAGTGGGCATTTAGTTTTACTAAATTCTTTTTGGCCTTCAGCATTGTTAGTACAGGATGGTATATGTCCATTTGGAGTGTAAGTGAATCAACACAAGATGTTAAAGTGCCGTTTATTTATATAAGGTTTCCTTACTTGTTTTTCTATACCTTAACTTAAAGCTAGCTTAAACTATGCTTTTAGCGATCTTAAGAGAACTTATGTTAAGATTGTTTATCTATCCCCCTTTATAATATTTTTAAAAATATTTTTTAAATATATGCTTTTCTTGTGCTATATATAGACTTATTAAATTTATATAAGTTATGCAGGATAAGCGAATGCCTGTAATTATCTCCAAGGCTGTCGGTGCCTAAACTGTTATATATGCTATGATTTTGTCTTATTAAAGGAAGCTAGGTTAGCTCAGTTTCATATCATAAACTCATCATCCCATTCCGTAGTTTCCATAAGCTATGATTTTCCCCGTCTTTTGTCGCGGTTACTAATGGAACTTGGCTATTTGCCTCGCCTTATGGCACCTAGGCAAAGAAGTCCTCGACTAGGTAAACAAGATCCGAATATGCTGGCTTCATGTCAGGCGACCGTTAACCACTCACCCCCTAAGGAGTGGCTACTGTAGAATCCTGTTGCCCTGATGAGTAGGGAGAGGATGGTTTGAGAGTTAACCAACCACTCAATGGAGCCCTAACGAATCAAAACAGATGAATATGTCGATTCACTGTAGCACAGCCTCCCTCTGGTACATTACCATTGCATGAGCTGCGCCGCGAGCTATCGTTTGCTCTTTCAGACATTGTGCCCGTCCTTGTCGGATGGAGTAACAATATTCACCCCCTTCAGCCGTCTGGTGTATGAATTGCGACGCTTCCACGTAGTTTGCATGCTGACCAACGTCTTATTCTTTGCGCCGACAAGCCATCCATCCATCAACTATCTCTAAAGTTATGCCTCAATATCCTGCTTCGGTTAGCGATAAGGCCACGTCACCAATAAGGCTTGGGAATGAGGGTAAGTAAAGACGTTATTGTCTTACAGACGAGGGATTTACAAGAAACCTCGAAGCCAATTACTATATTCCTCTACTCTTGTCCCTAGACTCCATACTATGCGCAAGATCATGTCTAGATCAGGTTGGTACTTTGCCAAAATTAAGTGGAAACAGAAGCACGCGAACGAACTCCGTAATGTTCTTCTGTTGTACTTTCATGATTTCTGATATAGCAGCGCCAGAGCTTATCTGATCGAGCTAAACGTACGCAGTCCTCGGCAGTATATAGTAGGGACCAGTAGGGATTTGTACTAGGATCGACGGACGTTCGTCGCCTGCATACGCGATTCTGCAGGGTACGAGCCGCAGCATGGTATCTCGGGTGATGCTAACCTTGTGAGTGAATTGCCGTCTTGGCCGGCGGTGGCTTGAAGGGGGGCGATAGCTAGTTATCTCAGAGACAAGTAGGCTTTCGTGGATGGATGACGGAATAGAACAGTAAATTCCGCGCCAGATTTGTGATTCTGCGCTCAACTTCACCGAGGTGTTGTCAGGACAAGCCATGCAATAGGTAACCATCTCCCGCAGCGTCGCACCATGGCAATGTCGATCAGCTGAAACTAGGGCGACCGACATCACAGTCTCTCTGTCGGCAATCTATTTAGGGGTCTTGGCAACTTTATCATCATGACAAGAGGCTTACATATCGATTTCTTCCCAACCCACAGGAGGTCCACAGCACCGCCCACAGGGCTGCATGGGGTAGATCGTCCGTGCACCCTTCTGCTATAATTCCCTGATTAGGAAAACGAGATGCCATATTAGTGGAGCGCCCTGTAGACGAATGGAATGACATGTCTCTGTGTATTGTGCTACTGTACACCTACACGACTCCGCCACTCTCGTAATGAAGAGTGCAGAGAGCCGTCGTAATTCGAGGTGAGATCGCTGTCGTAATGATGTTCACGTTGTCTTCGACAATCCTTTAACGAGCAGCCTAGATCAGTTGCCAAGCACAAGAATTTTGACGATACCCTATGGCGGTGTTGATGTGTATACGCTAGCGTAAGCGTACATGTGCAGTATTGTCTGGAGCAGTGCCCGGAGCAATAACCGCTTGTGGGGGTTTTAGAACAACCAATGTAGTGTACTTTACCTACAGTATTACCATGGTAACTCCTGGGTTAGTATCCCGGTGATTGTTCTACAGCCACGTGTAGATTTGCAGCATCAAGACGACAACGAAGCCCAGCAACTCCAGTACCTACCCCATGGTTACTCCATGGTGTTGGGAGTTAGTTAGACTATGATCTGGAACCATTACATATAGACTAGGATATGTTCTAGACTAGCACAGAGCGGGAGGCTTTTAAGTACATCCCCGAGTGGACTAACCTACTGCGTACATATCTACACTAGGTAACTCGACTCGATGTTTCATGGGCTGGGTGCGATTTGCCGATCTAAAAGACCAGGTCCCATGGTAAGTAAATTTGTCATCGGTAAGTTCCAATGTTCCACCTGCCAAGCGCAAAAATATGTAATATAGCTAGGCTTTGCCAGCTAGGTCAGCCAGGGGGGGGGATCCAAACGGAGCTACGGGGGCCAAGGTCAGTCAGTCAGTCGTCTTCACACCACCGGCAAACCCCGTAAAAGATTTCGTCCGTCTTCAACACCTACACTTGCACTGCACGTATCGTAATTCATCCAGAGTCGCAATTTCAAATAGGACACGCATATCGAAATGTCGCTCTGTCTGGTGATGCTTGGGATCCCTTTCTTTTAAAAGCGCCATCGACGAGCGTGGACGGACAGAAAGTGTGCTAGCACCGGAACCAAGGTTGATCATTCAATCAATCATACGATTCTGTCTAGCCGTCAGCCCCTTGCCAGATACTCACAATGGTTATACCACAGTCCACAAGTTTTCAATTCATCACCTCCATCAATACCGTCGCCCATGATGAGGAAACACGCCGCAAGGTGCGCTCCCATGCGAGGCGGCAGAAGCTCTCGAATGAGAGTAGTCCTCCTACTCAGACAAGAAAGTCGACATCACAGAAGGAACGCATTTCGAAGTTCAGACTGAAACCATCTGCCCAACCAGTCGACACTAGCCCCAAAGACAACAGCAGCGGCCGGAATGGAAGCAGTGGTAACAAGGCGAAACCTCCATCTATACTCAGACTTCACAGCCCCACGTCTGTAGGCCATCTCGAGGAAGCCAAGAACACCAACTTTACCCCCACAATGATATCGCGGGAGCTTGCTCTAGTAGTAGCACGAGAACTTCCGAGCTTTCCTATGCTACGTGTCGAGACGACCCCCTTGACAGAAACGCTCCTCAAGTATTGCTTCACAGTATGTTTATGCCCCCGAGAGGCCGTGGTGGAGAAATGGTTCGACCGCGCTGGAGCGCCGACATATATGATGACATGTGAGTAGCAGAGCCTCTTTTGATATGCTTCTGGTTCAACGTCAAGCCTAAAATTACGCTGCACTCTTCTCGCCTATAACTAACGTTTATAGACTACTCTGGCTTTCTTGCCAATGCCTTTGCCATGAATCCGGAGGGAAATTTCTTCGATGCGGTGAGTGTGCCTATCCACTAGGCACGGTTCTATAGCGCCACCCATGCTAATCCAAACGGTAGTTACACGTTGATACGGCCATCACTCACGCCTTCATGGCGTTGGTCGCGTCTATGCAGTACGTGCAGGCTCTCGTCCATTTCTCAGACCGCTTTGGTACCCAATAAACGGACTATACACGGCTTGGGAAAATCAAGTAGTAGTGGCTAGTGCTATATGTATATCATAGTAGAAATTTTGCTGATACATAGTCCTATGTGCAGCAATTCACTAGCTCAGTGGAACGATACGAGTACATTCGATTTCCACCGGCTTCAAGCAATAAAGGCCATCAACGAGCGATTGAACGTAGAAGGCAAGAGCCCAAACGTGCCTATCTCAGATGGTATTACCATGGCCGTTGCGTTACTGGTCAATAACGAGGTGAGAAAAGATGCTATTGCTAGGAGATACTTCTAGATTGCTGACTGGGTCGTATAGACTTTTACTGGTTCCATCCAAGCAGCAGCGGCTCATATGTGCGGGCTGAAGCGCATTGTTGACTTACGCGGTGGCATACTAGAAGGCTTTAAATACATCAGCGTGATCCAGAGGGCATTAGTAGTAAGCAATTTTCTTAATATTCTTTCCCTACTTCATTGGCTTTCCTAGTCAATGTTCTACCCCAAAAATCCTGATTATTCTGCAACATTCATCACCATTGAAACAGTGATAACTAACTCTGACATCGTGCAGTGGTAAGAACAACAATCGAATGATTTAGCTTGAATCTATTCACATATACTAAGACAGACAACAGGGCAGACTTCTCCTACGCGTATGCAGCAGGACAGCCATTGATGTTTCCCTTCGTACCGCATCTGGCGTCCTCTCTCAGTCTTCGGGACCGCTTCAAGGGTAGATCGATGCAGGTCACGACGAGACCCCTAGGACCTAGAGATCTGGTGATTCGCAACCGAGAAATAGTTGAGATATTCGAGCTTCTACATTCAATTACAGAGTGTTTAGGCTCTTTCGACTACAACAACCTCTCTAATATGTCCACTGAGCGAGTACAACTAAGCGACTCGATATACTTAGGAGAGTGGCGGCTATTCCAGATGGAAGAATCATATCGGAACCTTAAGGCATCAAAGCGGACGAGTTCACTTGCGTCAGAGAACCACAGCTCTGTCGATGGAGAAACCAGAGGCTCGCCAGCCATTGATTTAACCGAGAGTCTAATGTTTGCAGGCCACCTATTCATGCACCTGGCATTGCGTGGGCAGCCTCCAGCCGCGCCTAGGCACCAAGGAATTACGGGAGCGCTCATGTCATCTCTTTTCGACACTCTACTAACTCTGGACATTCTCTCTAACCCTGAACCTTACGGGAGTCCCCGGTCATCTCACAGTGTAGGTAGCCTCGGTAATAGCTCAGTGGAGAGCTGGTCCACTAGCACTTCACATACTTCGATCCTGAGTAACTCTCCCCCGAAACCTGAGGATGACTTCACTAAGAATGCCCTGCTTTGGATTCTTTTTATGGGCTCTTGTGTTCGTGCACCAGTAGTCCCTACACAATATCAGTGCTCCCATCAATTTGTCCTTCTCGGCGACCACCACCAGTTCTTTGTTCATGCTCTCAAGAACTACTGCCTTATGAGATACATCACAGACAAAGGGACACTGGCTTCCAAACTAAAAGACATCCTCTGGCTAAATAGCTGGTGCGAGAACCAGTTAAATATGATTTGGGCTGAGATCGGTGATTATCTTGTGCCTTGAACAGCAATGTTTTCGCGGGTATGTGCTTCTAGTAAGGGGGGGTTGTTACGCTTCGCGCACAGAACTCAAGGAAATGGCCATATACGAACGACAAAGCGTCATCATGATTCGACCTTTGTTGTCGCCTCACCCTCGACACCATATCCGACTTTGACACCGCACCGCATTCGAGTATCATGACAAAGCGTCGCGATTCTTTTCGAAAGCGCATGCCGCTAATCAATTGCGCCTCTGAACCTACCTTCTTTCCTACCACGATTGACCATGCGATTACGAGGAGTATCTATCGATAGAAACGCTGAACAAGAGACGATCCGAGCTCGACGGTGGACAGCGCCATCGCCAAAGCCGGAGCCATGTCCACATCCTTCTGTGCCACCCGAAGGGACAGGGAAATAAGATCTTATTTCTAGGACCACCAGGAACTGTTGGATCGAGAGCGGTTAGTGGGAATTGATGATAGCGATCAGTTGATTTTGGGAGAAACCCGAGGCAGCACATCAATGACGATAAGGGTGAAAGGGAAATACCTCCAGGTCCCCGAATCCCACTACATAGCATGCTATCATCGCCTTACTAGACAATTCAGCACGTGTGTCACTCGACCTCATCATACGGCATACACCTCCCCTGTGACGGAGATCGTTCTACAATACCCGGGATTCCCAGTTTACTTTCTGACTGTGTAAATTACTAAGCCCACATTATTATGCGAACACAAGAGGGACGATGCATGGGGGGCGTACCGGATATAACGAGACGATGGAATGGAGATAAGCGCGTTAAATATGACTAGCCTTTATATACATACGGCAGGTGGCAGAGTTGGTCTGTTTTTAATAGCAGATTGATGTGCATTTAGCCTGATTAGACCCATTACTTAAGGAACTTCGTGAACACGAAATGATGGGGTATAGAGTCCTGTCGAGCTAGAACTAAGGGACGATGGCGTCAGATATTCCCAGCGACGGTCCGACATTATACCTGCTGACATACCAGGTATCACGTAAGGTCTAAAGACCTGTAGTACCATATGTAAGTAAGACCGCTCATGGCTTGAGACCGTATCATGTAATATGTAATCATTAATTATCCATACTGTGTTGCACTAGTGGTTCCCATTGGACTTTCGCCGCATTTGGGTCTTAGGTAACGGCGCCGAAGGCGATCGGGGCAACATCCAGTCCCGATGAGTGAGGTGCGGGCGGACTTTGGTCCGTCTCTATGTTGTTGTTTTGGTAGCGGACTATTCGGGTATCCGACTGGACCAGCGAAATTCCTTCTATTTCATTAACGCCGAAAACATTACAACCATATTTAGCAGAATAGCTCCAATTCGGCTGTTAATCGAGGCTGTTTCGTTATTTACTCCCGCTCACCCACTCTTCGCTGCCCCTCTTTGAATACGTCCGTGAGCCCTACCGCAGCACATCGGGGAGACATGGTCGGCCGGACCCACGAGCACGTCATCCCCGGGACAATCTATGGAGGAGTTCCAAAGTTCCCGCCCGCACAGCCGTTCATACCGCTACCCGAAACCCCGGGTGATGGAGGTGCGCCGCCCGCGCCGGTTGTGCCCATGGAATGGGACACGACGGTAATAAGCCATTCGCATACATGGCTTCGGACAGATAACAATGACCGACGACACAGTGGTTGGGAAGAGGTCGAGAAGAGATGGATGAAGCAGCAACAACAACAAGGTACCGAACAGTCATCCCAACAGGCCGGTAGGGCGCAATCAGGCCGGGGGTAAGTTCACTTACTTGTAGGCACTTATGCTGCAGAGATCTCTTCAGCGGTGCAATTTTCGACATCGCCTACTGAAACAAATTGAATTGGGGCGGTGGAAACTCTGCAGGATCTGGATCTGATGGTTCATTAGACGATCCTTGGCTGACCTGGGGTACTCATAGTAGTGGACCGCCTGAGAAAGATACGAAGGCCACGGCACTGTTCCCGTATCCACACCTCGCGGTCCCGGTCCCAAGCGTCGAGTCTGAAGTAGAATTCCGCATGCGGGTCAAGCTGAATTCCCAATCAGCGTCGATGGCAGTCGGCGACGGCTTCAAGAAATGGACTACGTTCACCGAAGGTGAGTGGTCCGGCCGGTTAGGGTACGGCGTAGTCATTGTAAGTGAGACGTCATCATGTTGTAATCAACTACAAAACAACGAAACATTGCGCTTCGACATGTTTAATAAGTAACAAGCTAATAAAGCGATATCGCGAATTAGAGTGGCGGTCAAGATAGCCAGGATTTAGTCTATGGGAAGACACTGGCGACTCAAGTCGAGGCCACGCATCGTCTGAAGACTGCCGATGAAATACCAGCATAGTGAGTTATCATCGCCCCCTTTCATCATTTGAACTGATACGATGAAAGATTTATTCTGCTGTGAGAAAGCTAACAACTCGTCATGTGCAGTATAGAGTGTAAGACAAGGGGATTCCGCACTGGCCCGCCAGAGTTGATGCGTGCGCTTCAAGACCCAGAAAAAGCAGCTTCCGTAGATCCGAGACTCATAAAATATCGGGCGACCCTGTCTATGAAGACTACGGATGAGCGATATGCTGAGAAGGTCAATTTTGGCTTGTGGATAGCAAGTTGTTTGTGGAGAGGCTCGGAGGTGATATATGAGTAAGTCTAATAATATAGCCCTATCAGCTTGAAGAAAAAAATATAGCTGACCGCCACTCTTAGTGTTTACAGAATCACTTAAGGAAGTAGCCCCGTGTACTTTACGTCAAGTACGAGATGCATCGCTTGGTTGGGACTGAATATTGCGCGGTCATGAGCGATGTGGTGAGGAGGGTAGACTGTGATATCACCTATCGGTCTTTTTCTAAGGAAAAGATGTCAGACAGTTGGAAGCTGAACGATTTACGAGTCATGTAATCAAGTTGAATGACACAATATCTTTGATGAATGCACCCATTCCCAACTTATCCCTCAAAGGGGATGTATAGCTCGTAGCCTAGACAGCCTACACTTATCGTTCCTAGCTGAATACGTAGTCACATGCAAAATTCTTGAAGCTAAATCGAATACTTAGACAGACCAACAAATGACCACAATTTCTAAGCTATTACAATAAATCATTCATGACGTCTTGGTATAATAGGACACTTAAGAAAGCTAGTATACTAGGCCAAGACGCAGCCACGATATCTTGGCGGATTATCTGTAGACCCTGAAAATCCTTAAGTCAGAATTTAAGATGCCAGATGCAAATAACCCCTGTCGAAATCTTTCAGGGGTCTCAAGGGTCTCATATCCAAGGTTAGAGATCTAACCAAATAGTCCAGCAACCAATAACAGGACACACAATGAGAAAGAAAGAAAGAAAGAAAACTAGGGTGCGCTTGAGATACGGGCTAAAGCAACTAGTTTATTTCAGTACAAGTTCCATCATGAATGTGCATACATACAATAGATTACCGAGACTTGTTGGAGGATTGAACGGTGCTGGGCGAAGCGTCAGGTACGTACCTAGTTTGAATGTTACGCACGTCACTAGCCCATCTCTCATTGGCTGGCGCCGGTACATCACACACCACAGGCCATTTCATTGGCTTACTCACCTGAGGTTATACGTCATTTGGGTAGATCGTCCTCCCATCCATTATCATCGCTCGTGCTATCTCACAAAACATATCATGTAAAACCTGTTTGCGTCAGCGTTGACGAGGATCGACGATTGACCGTGCTACAGAGAGGTCGATATGGATCGAGATGTTAAAATACCGACGGGCGTCCGCTCACATGGCCCAGTTCCATCTCCCCTTATTCTTCACCAGATCTCGTCGTAAAACGCCACAAAGCCTTGAGAGTTGCACAACCAACTATCCTTCTAAAAATAATTACCACACACACACACACTCACACACCATACATATCCAAGATGCCGTTCTTCTCTAACCGCAGACCCGAAGAGGAGGTCATCGAGGAGCCTGCCCCGACTCCCGAGAAGAAGCACGGTCTCTTCGGCTCGCGGCGCCGCTCGCCGTCGCCGGCATCCACCGTCCCAGCGCGGACGAGCACCAGCAGCTCACGAAACTCAGGTACATACCATGGTATTACTTAACATATCCCAACCCCCAAGAAAACACATGCATATATGTGTCTATATTATTATTCAAGAATATACAAACGCCTCAGTCAAAGCATCTACTAACACCTACCTACCTTTGTAAAGACGCCGCCTCCAACCCGTCCCGTAACCGCAGCGTGCTATCGCGCACCTTCGGACACGGCACCAGCAGGAACCCCGATATCGACCCCTCCATCGTGCAGGCCAGAGAGCGCGTCATGAGCGCCGAGAACGCCGAGCAGGAGGCCGACCGCGCGCTGGCGGCTGCCCGCCTGAGGGTCCGCGAGGCCCGCGAGGAAGTCAAGCGTCTGGAGCTCGAGGCCGCCGAGGAGGCCCGAAGGGCCAAGATCAAGCAGTACCACGCAAAGGAGGTGTCCAAGCGCGGGAAGCAACTCGGCCGTACGTGCCATTTCTTTCTCTTTTTCTTCCCGTCCCTCTCCTCTCTTCTTTTCGTGTGTGGCGTTAGGTAGTAATATTGGATGCTAACGGTTTCTGTAGGACACGATCTGTAATGTCGCCTTGTGGCTAGAGTTGGTTGGTCAATATGATGAAATTTTTTCGATAATTGTGTCAGTTGATACCACTGCTGGAGACGGGGATGTCATGAATAGATGAGGCTAATGAGGGATGAAGCGTGATGGGTTTTCGACACTCGTCGTCATGTATAAAATGTAAAATTACCAAAGCGTCATGTTATCAGACATTAGTATACCAAATTCTTTTTTGTTTATTATTTCTCTTTGCCACTTGCCGAGTGCTATTCTAGAGTTCATGACGATATCTCATTAGACGTGGGTACTCTAGCATATCTCAGCTAAAAATTGAGTTCCGTCCCGATGCTCCTATCAGTTCTTATAGCCCCTTATCGACCGGGCAAGCTAATTCAAGGCCATTTCTCGTCGATCCTTACGCAGTATCTTTTATCTCAGTGTCTTTTGAGCAGACGAAGCCCCCGCATAGATACTGTATCAGCGACAAGGGAGTACGACGGGGCTTATATCGAGATAAACTCCAGGCAGGGTTCTTGACTCCTCCAATTCCTAAAGGGGCTAACTCACTGTCGCCATGTTCATCAGCGTATTGGCTGCTGCAAAGAATAACGAGAAAAAAAAAAAATTTAGACACAATAGGCGGAACAAAAAAGAAAGAGGGAGGGGAGTAATGTTCTTTCCCCTTGTTGAACTAACTACTCGGGCATGTAGCTTCTAGTAGTAGGTTGAGTGCTTCGTTCAACTTCAAGTGCTCAATTGACCGCCCCTTAAACTAACGGCGGTTGCATGTGCCAATGAGAAGAGTATTCTCCATAGCCATCCTTACCGATACAGGGCCATGTGCATATAACGGCTCTAGAACTTCCGCGTCGAAAATCCCCTTCCGATGACGATCATTAAGAGATGCGAGTTAAGACTCAAGATGTTGAGGAACCCATTAGACCTTGCACTTTGAGTAGATTGTGGAATCCAGCTCTACGTGCCGGTATCGACATATTGCCAATCTGTTCATATACAAATGTATATACCCACGGATTTAGTTGGTATGGCTACTTTTATCGACTTAGATTCGCACAGAACGATTTTTTTATGGCGGAAAATTTCCTAGTTATGATCCGTAGCCGCACTCCCATTGAGTTTGGCATTAACTCTCAGTGTTGCCAGAGTACTTTGGGTTATCAAATATTTAAGTTGAGTTGTCAAAAGTCATACTGCACTGCGATCAGTAAATCATGGGGTTAAGGCATTCAGGAGAATGGACTGATCTGGCATATGGGGAAAGGTTGCACAGAACTGATATCGAGGTAGGCGTAGTAAAGACCTCCATCTAAAGCTGACTCGCTGCAAGCTTACGTAGGCGGACGCGTATGTTGTATATAATAATACACGTATTAGTGCTAGACCTGTACTGCCGCATGCACTAGGTAGCACAAGTAAGAGAACATGGCTGCATGGTAAGCGAGAATCAATACTGCAGGCACTTGTCAACTATTTGTTTATGTTGAGGTTATTTGATTCTAGCAAAGTTCAGCCTGATTATTATATCGCAAGGAATACCATCTCCTAAATACAGTCATAACTCTCCAGGAGAGAAAGGCTGAACGGTAGAGAGAACAAGTGTGGAGTAATATATGTGCACTAACAACCACAACTATGTTTTAGGAGTCTGCGGACTTACTTTAATGGGCTAGTCATAGCAGACTGAAACATAGCGTCCCAGGGTACCGCTGTACCGGCTTCCGTCAGCCGCTAATAATACTTACTGCACTATTGCATACAGCACGTAACCGTTTCTCTACCGAGACACAGCTCCTATCATTGAGCAGGTACCTCTCAGCAGTATAATTGCCCCTTCCGGCACCATTAGGGCATTCTAAGCACGCCAATCAAAGGGTTATGATATGACAGGAGCTGGATATAAAACGGCGGGTTGGAACTGAACTGTTTCCCCCCGAATGCCAAGCCATCGTGGGTTCTTACCTACACGCTGTACTTGATTCTTGGCAGTTGCGTCACCTCATCTCGCTCCCAATTTTCTTTTCCATCTTTTAATTTATAGCGATCGAATTGGGGGAGAAACAACTTCTGCTGTACTAAGAAACTTGAGCGCCGATCAACTTCAATCCACCAAACCGTCCTGTCTCCCTAGATTGCTACTAGGCTCTACCCTGGATTTTTGCTTTTTCCAACGTCGTGAACCTGCAGCCCTGCTCCCCCATCCGCCTGCACGTCTATCGAGACTGATTAAGGTCCATGACCCAGACCTCACCTAACCTTGTCACAAAAGCATCTTCATAATTTGTACAATTTTGTCTACACTATTTCCAGTTTCTTCGGTTGTATCAATGCATCGAAATAGGTTTCTTTGACCTTCGCGTACCGTTGTCGAACAGAACCCCCCTTTGCTCGGCCGCGCCGACGATCTTTGCGCGCGCTTGGCTTGAACACACCTTCGCCCTTACCTGAGCCTGTGCGACAAGCCTCGTGTCGACATACCATCAGCAAGATGCTACCCTTTCGGAGGGCTATCATACTTGCTGCCTTTTTCATCACGGCATTTATACTCATCCGCCGTGCTCACAGCCCCGAGGCGCCCAACCCTATTCGAAAGCCTCCCCCTAGACCTGCGACCCCCGACAGCGCCGGCAATGGCGCCCTACACCACGCGCCGTCGACTTCCAATCCTGCGCATGCCGGCGTCGGCGACCACCGAGACAAGCCGACCTCCTCTTCTCAGAATGTCATCCAAGACCTTTCCAAGCTGTCGCTATACGACAAGCTAGCATACCAGTACCCTTACGACGTTGAGACCAAGTTCCCGGCCTACATCTGGCAGACGTGGAAGAACACGCCTGAGGACGACGGCTTTGCTTTCCGCAACGAGGAGGGTTCTTGGACCTATCATCACCCGGGCTTTGTTCACGAGGTCATCACGGACCAAGTTGCCGTTCATGTCCTTCGCTTGCTTTACGCACCTATCCCCGAAATCCTTGAGGCGTACGATGCTTTGCCTAGACCTGTTCTGAAGGCTGATTTCTTTCGCTACCTTATCCTGCTTGCGCGTGGCGGTATATACTCTGATATCGATACATATGCTCTCAAGAGCGCCTTGGATTGGCTCCCAGACACGGTGCCCCAGAAGAGCGTCGGTCTGGTGGTGGGCATCGAGGCTGATCCCGACCGGCCCGACTGGAACGACTGGTACAGCCGCAGAATTCAGTTCTGCCAATGGACTATTCAAGCGAAACCAGGCCACCCCGTTTTGCGCGATATCGTGGCGCGCATTACTGCTGAGACCCTGAAAAGAAAGAAAGAAGGGACCTTCATAACCAAGGAAAAATCTATCGTGGAGTTCACGGGCCCGGCTATCTGGACAGACACTATATTTGACTACTTCAATGACGCCCGATATTTCGATATGAAGCGTAGTCCCGGCGAAATCTCATACCGAAATTTCACGGGCATGGAAAAACCTAGGAAAGTGGGTGATGTGGTTGTATTGCCCATCACTAGCTTCTCACCCGGTGTACAGCAGATGGGTGCGAAGGATATTGACGATCCCATGGCGTTCGTCAAGCATGATTTTGAAGGTAGGCTTCTTTTCGCACCCCGGTTCTATGCATTCTCTAACCTGGTATAGGCACCTGGAAACCTGAGAGCGAGCGACATATTGGTCAAGTTCAGTAGAAATTTTTTGCACCATTTGGGTTATGACCTCACCTTTTACCATCCAGACGTACCCTCACCTTACGCCGCACGATGCTTGTCTTACTATAAAGACCAGAACGCTTCCCCACATTACATCTTACTATTCCCAGTGTTGGACCTGATACGAACTGGGCGAGGGAAAATTCAGCGAATATCGAGGGTGCTGTGCAAGACTGATTGTTATTCGGGACTTCGACCTTCGACCTAGCTCTATCGAATGCGTGTGAGATAGTGCATGATGGGCAACTAATGGTCCGCCCAAAGCGGAAGGTGCTTGCGCTGGCCATAGCCAGAGTGGAAGAGGCGCGTCCGCATTCTCTTGATCATATCAAGTAAGGAATTGGTGAATGATGCGCTTGTGCCATCATGCAAACACTATGGATACGCGACAAGGAGGATTCGGACGGTGTGTATAGCTGAATGTGAGATTCAGATTAATGACGGTGGCTTACTCAACCCTTTTATGTATATAGATCCTACGGAGCATAGAGACGGCGTTCAGGTCGGGATCCAAAGCCTGGTGTTAAGAAATGGTATATAAATAGGCGAGCATTCTTATCTATCACGGCATGCTTGCTAGTTATTCGACATTGAGCATTCCGAGAATCTGTCACGCTCATCGTGTTATTACAGATGGTTACGCTAAGGACTACCTAAGCTTGCTAATTCTAGTCCCTTGTTTAATCCCGTGAGCTGCTAGTATGACGAGGGCCTTCCATTCTAACACCAACAAAATCCTCTGGGCTTTCATTTCTAGACAATATAACAGTAAATTTATATTACCTAGCTTTGGGCTCAGCCATCTTATTACAATAGCTCATTTTTCTTTTTCATACGCCACGGCCTGCACCAGTTACGAGGCCGGGTATGCAGGAGGTTTCTGCTATACGGACTAACCTAGGTAACCTAGTCTACTACCCCAGATCGACCTAGCTACCTAGACCGACGGACCATCCCTGTTTTGACCGAGCCCCCTCATTACCGGGAGCGCAAGTAAGAGGTTCTATTTATTCCACTGTGATGAATGTAAGCTTTTCTGCTTCCTTTCTACTTGGTGACTGCAAATAAGACAAAGTCCGAATTAAATATTTCAATACATATATTATTACATACTTTATCCTCTTATTTTGTAGCTCAATGAGCTGTTCAAGGAGTGGAGTTTTGGTGGGTTATGGAGTATGTGCTTTGCTTTGCCACACTGACTTACTTCTCTCCTATTCCTCATTGCTCTACTAAGTGGTATACATGTAGTTGACAATATCTCATGAACACTGTGTCTATGAGACTCGATTCGGGAGGAACCGAGACGGAACCGAGACGTGGATGTAATACCGGATATATTCATTCCAACAATGCATGCTCGGAATTTCACCATGGCTTTAAACCATTGCCGCTTAATGGCAGCGGTATCCTCACGAACGGCCTCGTATGGCTCGCGAAATATAACTCAATGTGGTCGAATATGGGATGTTCATAAGCCTAGCTTTCCTGTGCTCTCACGTCTACCGGCGGCGACGATAGCGACGAAGCACCGAACACGGAGCGTTGAGATACACCGAAGGTATGTCACGACTTCCGGGTTGAGTTACGCTCAAGGACCTATAGATGTAAGTGAATCTAGCCGCCCATAATGAGTAGGAAGTTATCAAGCATAAGGTCTACTCACGTAGTGTGGCTAAATCTTACAACCTTGCACATATAAAAAGGGCTCCCTTGAAGAGAATTCTCCTATGCAAGATTACTACTACAGAATGCTGATGATTCCGTAGCCGCCTCTGCTTCCACACACGATCCCAGAGCACTTTGCCTCAATCGTAGCTCAATATGGTGATCTACCAGCCGTGATGGCTAGGAGCCCGGTGATAATGGACGCTTCGCCGCCTCCAACAACGTCCATTCATAGGCAGGCCCAACCCGAGACGACAGCATTGACGTATGCTTCGTTGGATGCCCTCTCCAACACCGTTGCGCACTCTCTTCGATCTCTAGGCGTGAAGAAAGGAGACCGTGTAGCCGTGAGCTTGGGCAACGTATCCGAGTCCGTGGTGCTCACCTACGCCATCTTCAAGCTGGGCGCCATCTGGGTGCCACTGAACCCGAGCTTCAACTCCGCGCAGCTCGGCGCCGCGCTCTCCCACCTAGGCGTCGAGGTGCTCATCATCGGCGCCGTGACGGACCTCGCCTATAAGCCCTGCCGCGGCCGCAGCAGCCTAGAGCTTCTCTCGTCGCTTATACCCGGGTTGACGGGCGAGAAAACGAAAGGAAAGGGGGATAAGATCGAGTCCCCCGCGGTGCCGACGCTGAAAACCGTGGTCTTGGTCGATAACTCCGCCTCCCATCCCCAGTCCGGCTTCCCCCCCTTGCGCGACCTGGGAATCCTCACGCCGTACACGACGCTGCTGGAATCATTCCCTAGGTCCGTGACGCCGGACGCGCCGTTGTCCGCAGACGAAACGATCAACATCCAATTCACCTCTGGAACGACGTCGGTGCCCAAGGCGGCGATGCTAAGCCACACAAGCGTGCTCAACAACGGGTATCTGATCGCCTCGCGCATGGGTCTGGAACCCTCGGATCTCATCGTCTGTCCGCCTCCTCTCTTCCACTGCTTCGGCTGCGTGCTCGGCCTCATGGCAACAGCGACCACGGGCGCCGCAATCCTCTTCCCCTCCCCGACCTTCGACCCGGCCGCGACGCTCCACATGATCTCGGAACACCGCGCCACAGGCCTCTACGGGGTCGCCACCATGTTCATCGCGGAGCTCGAGCTGCTGCAGTCGAACCCCGCCTTCGCCTCCCAGCTGCGTCCCGACGCCTTCCGCAACTTGCGCAAGGGCATCGCCGCGGGTTCGTCGGTCCCGGAATCCCTCATGCGCCGCCTCTTTGAGACGCTGGGACTCCGTGATCTCGTTATTTGCTACGGCATGACGGAGACGAGCCCCGTGTCGTGCATGACGGCGCCGACGGACCCCTTCGCGAAGCGCACGCGCTCCGTCGGCCGCGCCATGCCGCATACGGCTGTCAAGGTCGTCGCCGCGGGCGATCGGGGCCGCATCGTGGCGAGGGGGGAGAGAGGCGAGCTCGCGGCGAGCGGATACCTTGTTATGAAGGGGTATTACGGGGACCCGGAGCGCACGGCGCTGGACCGCGTTGTGGATGAGGATGGGGTCGTGTGGATGTATAGTGGTGATGAGGCGTGTATGGATGAGGATGGATACGTGGAGATTACGGGCCGCATTAAGGATCTCAGTGAGTGACGTTTATTAGTATTCCCCCCTAACTCTCCCACTCTCCAGCTCTCCAGCTCCCATTGTTCTATCTAGTTTGAGAGTATGGAGACTCCCTTCTTTTTCAGGCGCAGGAGCATTGCTTCGTAAAGGAACGAACTCTCTCGGAATAACTAAACGATATAACTGACCTGGAATGCAATGCCCGCAGTCATCCGCGGCGGCGAGAACATCCACCCCCTCGAGATCGAGAACTGCCTGTTCCAGCTCCGCGGCGTGCAAGATGCCAGCGTAGTCGGCGTGCCGGACGAGCGCCACGGCGAGGCCGTCGCGGCCTTCGTCGTCCCGCATAAGGGCGTGAAGACGGTAGGCGGGGATGGGTTCGTGAAGGCGGGCAAGGCTACTACTACTGCCACTGCCACTCCCGCCGACGATGACGACGACGTGCGAAGCGAGGAGGAGAAGGATGGGGGTGAAGAGACGCTTCGGAAACAGGACATCCAGGACTGGGTGAAGACGGAGCTCTCCGGCCACCTCGTGCCCAAGCACGTCTTCTGGATCGACGAGTACCCCAAGACGGCGAGCGGGAAGATCCAGAAGTTCAAGCTGAGGGATCTCGCCAAGGAGATGATTCTATCGTCATCATCATCATCATCAGCAGCAGCAGCAAAATCATCGCCGTAAATAGTGTAGCTAGCTGGTGGGTTTGGCTCATCATCTTTCTCACTCACTCACCTCCGCCTGTAATGAATGTAGCGCAAACGGTAGGTTTGAGCTTCTGAGCGAGCACCTATTCTATAGTATGCTGTTCAACACAGTTGCGCCGTAGCGTCGCTGCTGCATTTACGGTAGTACTAGATGGGTTGGTGGCTGAGACAATATAAAAAAAATTACGAAAAGGCTTTTTCTTATTGCTGCTCATACGTACATCGGATTGAGGTAACGTTTGTGGTACGATACGAGAACCACCGTTGTCACGCGATTCAGCAGGCAATTGGGTATGATCAAGTGTTTCTATGTCTAACACGGCAAGATCATTCATAACATTAAGAGCACCTTTGGTTTATCAGTATGTATTGAACATCTCTGTCATTGTATTTTGCCTTCGTTACCTGTCTGTACCTTGTTGATTTATGGCCTTCTTTCACCATTCGAAGGCCAAGATTGTATAATGTAACCATGTGGGAATGACATGTCTAGTTACTTAGTCAACTAGCGCCGCATCGTCACACTTTATAGTAGTGAACAGGGGGGGTTGGCCGGAAAGGTCCTTGCATAAACCGCACGAACCGACATGAGCACAATGGAGGCAGGTTTAAATTATTCGTCACATGTTTATTGATTGAAATAACTGCTGTCATGTAAAGACCAAAATTGAATGGGGTATCAACTAATGCTAAAACTCCGACTGATACTCCGCGCGAGGAAAGGTAGAGTTAGCTACCTGTGGTAGATCGGGTATGCGTATAAGTAGGTTGAGTTAGAGCCGCAAGTGATCACTAGATTCGGCAGCGTCGGAGCCGCGCTCGCTCATAAAGAAAGAAACCCCATGAAGCCAGAACCTTGCGAGATATAAACAGAATGAATGGCATCATGATCGTCATCGTAGTCGTCGTCGTCGTCTTTCGGAAATAAAGGAAAAACCGCTTCTCCCCTTTCTTCCTTGCCCGCCCGCCTATACATCGCGTCGCGAGCCGGGCTGTCGGGTTGTGGGAAATCTCCGAAAGCGAAAGCCAAAAGAAAAAAAAATAAGGAAGCAAGCAAGCAAAGTATTTGTGGGTGGACCCCTAATCAGCAGACACCTACCCGGAAACGGGTTCGGCAAATGCTTAGCTCACCCGCTGCGTGCTTTGAGATCCAAAAGCCTCACTCTCCTCAACTCAACCCCTCTTTCATCTTTCGTTTTGATGTCCCGAAGAAGAAAAAGTTTGCCATAGTCGTCTGATGATGATGTACTGTTGATGGTACTGTAAAAGCCCATGACAATTCCTGATAAAACTCCACCGCCGCAGAGGTAGCGACGTAGTAATACTAGGCGCCCGATTTGGCATCGATGATGCGATGCGCCTTATCTCATGCCACTTCGGGTTGTATTCACATCCCGATGAGGCGTGGCGCCGTCGACTGCCGGTTCGCAGCCGCGTCTGACCAATAGGAGGCTCTGACCCAAACCCAGGTGCAGGTCCCTCGCATGCGGTGTTTAGTGTGTACTGAGTAGTTCTTCCAATGCATCACGCGACCTGCGAGTTCTTCGCCATGCCACCCATCAGCTCTACCGCTTTTTCAGCCCCGCGCGTTTGTGCCGACGACGTCGTGAGCCCCGTCGCTGCGTGCTTGGCGGTTAGGAGATGTGACACCAGATTGCCGCTCAACATGCGGCTATCGGCGATGGAGGCCAAGGTGCGCAGGAAGAATACCAGGCTCCGATGTGTGTAGTGGACTGTGACCATCGAGATGAGAACAAACAAGATGCAGAATATCGTCCAGAATACTAGCTTTTCCCCTGGTGTATATACATATACGCCGTATGTAACCTCGATACGATACTTCTTGAGACGTAACCACCTCACGAATATGTCCAACTGCGTTGAGTTTGGTGTTGGTTTGTATGGAGACTGATATGTGATCGAAGACATGATACAACGTTCTAGGCACTCGCCACCTAGCTTAATCCCACAAACCAAAACTGAAGATGACAACCTCGATAATTGGGAAATAAATCGAATGTTCGTATACCCGGAGCCCTGGTAACTACCAAAAATCAAATCTTCTAGTTGGGAAGAGAACAAATCTGCATGGATCGGTGTGGCAGTGCTTCACGGCAAAAAGCATACATATATATAGTCAGCCCGTAGAGATAAACCTCAATGTCCGCGAAGACCTATTTCTAGCTTGTATTACGAATTCTCCGGCCATCTTTCTTTGGGCTTCTGTTATCATGTTGGCAGCCGTGACGGCACTATCGGTTACCATCACTCAGCAGGACCCACCGGAGTGAACATTTGATTAATTCGACTTGACGAGGTGGGTGCCGGGTTTCCATTAGGCAGTAGAATAGGAATAGGCACACATAATAGTGCACTACCTGTGTGGTATTTTTCGGAAGACTCGGAATGTGGGGTGTGATATTTTCAGCATAAGATAGCCTCACCTGTTAGTTGATTGATGACTGAGAGTTTTGAGTGTACTGAGTATGTCTCTAGCGCAGGTGAACCTCGATCTCCGACTCGGATTTCACGTAAGCAGGGTCTCCTAGCTCATTGCGTGACACCTGCCCATGACAGCGATATGGATATAGAACACGGAATTCGGTTAACTCGGTGTTTAGGGTAGAGGTCCAACTGAGAACCGAATGCTACCTGATCTCTCAATCACGGGTGGATTGCTGTGCCGCCAGGATGGTTGGGTAGGAATGGTAGCCTGGAATTCCGTCATTATTCCATTATTATTGACAAGGAGTTAAGCTGCCGGCATTGTATGGTATAGCCGACCGTCCGATAGCCCCATGAGGTTCAAATGGACCAACCATTGCGCTTGCCTTACATTGGGAGTTGCTGGGCTCGGTACAGAGCCGAGTAACACTTCTGGGTATTGCATTTGTGCGGGTGCCGGCCTTTGCGGGGAATAGCCTCATTGCTTATACGTATGTCGGCAATATAAAGTCTGATTTCAATAATCTTGACGAAAAAGGTGGAATCGTGTAGTGAATCAAATTCAATTGAAAAGGATTGGCGTGTATCGTAAGATAGAAAAATATAGCTCTATAAAGCTCAAACATCGTAACTAAGCACTTCGAAATTATCAGCAAAGCTGAGACATCATTAAAAAATAAGTGTGACTATCTTCATTGTCTTCAAAACTATAAGCTTTCTTGGTGTAGAAGTCTGCAATCGTATTTTGCTAATGTCTCTTGTAGGTACGATGCTGAGGTCAGTGTCTCAATATACGATTATGTCCAGCTTGACCACGTCTTATGTGCGCTGCGTAAACTCGTACCAATATACAGAGCCCTGTATATAACAGGCTGTTGTCCACGGCTATTTTATACATTATCTTAATTAATGTGACTGCTTGAAGTCGAAGACAACACTGCCACGTGCGCATTGCCCAGTTTTCATGGGCTTCGGTATACAGTTCCAAGAACAACCGCGTTTAAAGAATGGTATGGCGTTCTCATTTCCGTCCATGCTAAGGGGCTCCAGTGTCAAAGTCTCCGACTGTTTATGCTCTGCTTTCGATATGTCCCACCACTCGATCCATTGGGCTGTTGGTGTTGTGATTTGTCGTCCACATATAGAGCATGGCAAAGTCCCCGAGTTGCCGTTTAAAGTGCTTTGCGCGGCAATACGATCGATGGTCTGTAGAATACTTGACGGTGCCTGTGGGGGGAAATAGGAGGCTAGGTCCCACTGCAATCGTCGTAGTTAGTTGTCACGATCATAAGCGTCTAGTAGTGTTTGGGAGCAATAAAGGTTTTAGATGGAAGAACTTAGTGGTACATAAAGTGGTTATATCCTTGGGGCAGACGAAGAAGATATGTTATTGGCAGTTACTTACTATCTGTGCAGCGCGAGACGCAGACTTTGACGCCAATTCGAACAATGACAACACGTGACTTGATTTGGAAGGGGGGTCAGATGATCGACCTTGAAGCTGAGGCGTAGAGAGCAGTGAGAGATCCTCGATTTGTAGAGTAACATGTTGCTTCTCCTCAAGGGCTCCGGATTGGGTATGATCTGATTTTTCACAGGGCAAGTGAAATTTGGAAAGGATTGAGCCGCGGCTGTTACTATACTGGACCGGTGATCGTGCAAGAATAAGCATCTGCCACGCGTTCGTCGTCTCCCCAAAACCAGTATTCACTGAGCAAAGCGATGACGAGCCTTCGCCATTGTATACAAGTATGCATCTTGGGAAAATAATATTTCCGCGCTCGTCAGGTTTTGGACTAGGCGGAACACTCTCTGGCTGATGAAATGGATTTGGATGAACGTGCAATGAGGACAACCGCGACGGATATTCAAGAAGGCGAAGTAGCTCCCCGGGAAGATAACGAAGACGGTTGAGAGAAAGATTAAGTTCTCGTAGATTCCGCAGGTTGCCAATACTGGGGGGTAATTCCGAGATCTTGTTATTTCGTAGGCTCAAGTATGTTAAGTGTTCAAGATTGAATAAAGCACCCGGGGCACGTAGTAGCCTATTATTAGATAGGTAAACGCCTAGTTCAGGATTGATTTGTTCGAATGGTACGTCCTTATCAACCGAGGGAATAAGGGCAAGCTCAGCGAGGCGAGAGATAGGTCCATCAGGGATAGTAGTGGCTCCAAGGGATCTGAGTTTCAGTTAGTCTTGCTTTTGCAACATCACTGAATAGGCATTGAAATTTAATAATCTTCACTTCACCGTGGGAGGAATGACGCACGACAAATCGATATCAGGATTGCCCTCTTCGATGGCTCTGTGGACTATGTCGTAGACGATCATGTCCTCGGGAGCTACAGATGGCACAGGACGCGGGTTTCGCAATTGCGGGAGCTTCGACTCGAGCCGCGATTGCATTTCCATAGCAAAATATTCACCCTCATCTACGTCTACCGATCCATCGCTCCCCATCCAGACACCAGAGTCCCATTGGCGCTCCAATGTCCTCTTGGGCTTCTGCTGGGGCTCCACAACCTCGCCAAATGTTGAGTCAGACGATGTGGGCATCTGCTGAAACCAAGAGCCGACGTAACGCTTCTTACGATGACGTCCATTGGTGTAGTTGTCAACATGTGGATCGTCGTCGCTTGAAAACACGGCGGGGTCGCTGGAATTGGAGAAGAGAGGTTGCGCAGTGGCCCCATCACGATGCCGCTTCCGAGTGTTGGTGAAAGTCTGGGTGTGGGAATCCCACGATACTTTCGGGAGACTAGGGAGAGTCGGCTCATCCGCCATGGCTTGTGGTATTGGCAATTGCCAATCAACTACGATGTCAGCCGAATGAGTGGAAAAGCAGAGGAAACTTATAATGGTCACGCGTCGACTGCCTCAAGGAGCGGGACGCGTAGAACGTGGGAGCTAGGAGAACCCCACACTGACGTACGCGCTAGCATTAGGGGTAACCCCATGTGCCCCACTTGCCGAGCCCAGCCTGCGTCGTGGGGAGCGAAGTAGTGCTTCTCGAAGTTGCCTGAGCCATACGATATAGTAAATATTCTAGGCACTTGGTATTTGCTGTGTCGAATGCCAATGCCTCGTGTAGTTACAGAGCGATGTTGGGAATTTACACGAGGAGGGGTGGGGGTTGGCGCCAATGATGTAAGGCGTTGTTGTAGAAGTCGGCTGTGTTTGGTATCGAATTGTCTCATCTCTGCCCGGCCCGTTTGGAACTTTCCTAATCCCAGTCATCATCGTCGTCGTCCACCTTTGCATGTCTAATATTTCCACTCTTCAACCCCCTGGTCGCCCATTTGTCCTCTTTAGCATCCTCTGCATCTCTCTTTCTTTTCACGACCCTCATGTCTTTTGCATCAACCGCACCGACCTCAACAAGAATGTCGTCGATCTGCATTATACTCGTCCGCACGCCCCCGATAGTCACAAGCGTAACAATCTGTTTGACAATATCGCCATTCTTGTACACAAGAATCGTGGGGCAATTTCGGTCGGGATAATTCTCGATCGCCTTGTCTGCTCGAATTTCACAAAACTTGATCTCTCCATATTCCTTCGCTGCTTGACGCCAAAGTTCTGAGAGCACTCTTGACTCAACGTTCGTTCCCAAAGAAGATGTAAGGTTGACAAATACAGGTCCGTTGTTCGAGGCTTCGGTGACCTCTCGGGCATAGTCGGGCTTTGATATTGGATATACAGATCCATGTATCGATTTCTTAGTGAGGTTGTTCAGCTCCTGCATCCGTTTTTGCCGATATTGCTCCAGAAATGCTTCGTCCTCCTCGTCTTCGAGCGCGTCGAGCTCATCCAGCTCTTTTCCTTCCAACCTATTCTCATGTGCTAATCGGCGGCCTTCTAGAATCGCCTCCTCGATCATGGGGGTAGGGGAAGGCGGCTTCTCTGGTATGATGCCGTGCTTACGGAGGATGTCGTTCCTATAGTTTAGATACATATTAGCAATATGCGCGCAATGAGGCAAGCTCAGACGTCGCACCATTCTGTGTCTGCGTTAGGATCATCGATGGGAACAGCGATCCTTTGGTCTGTTGGAGCAGCCATATTGCTCGAAGGTGGATATTTTATGAGCGAGCTCGGTCTCGACGGCAGAAAAAGGGAATGAGGAGAGTCAACGGGGGGCGCAACGCTGAGAGTCTAATAAAGACAGTTTCGACGTCGCTTTAGGAACTCTGATGTTGTTGCCTTCAAATTAGGCGCGCCACAACTTGCGTATGCACTACAGCAATGCCCTACGGACTTAGGTAGGATAGATAGATAGGTAGCTACTTCTTCTGACCTTCCCGCACCATATCTAGGCACCCCTCACTTGAGACCGTGATGGCCCTGGTTACGCATAGGTACATCCTGGCTGGTTAATTAGCCCCGCAATCCCAGCTGGCAGTATCTGTGACAGCTGGTGGCCTAAGTACTTGCCCAGCTCAGACCAGGCTGCCTGGGAGAAGTGGGTAAGTAAAGCCCTAGCCCTCGAGTCGCTAAGCCTATTCTATCCACACCAAAAGGGCTTGTAGTGGACTTTGCCTCAGTGGATCGCCTAGACAAAGCCCGCCAACCAAAATCCTCGCTCGCTAGGTCTTTCGCAAGAGGAACTTTCTTCACACACAGACCCGTTCCCCTCACTGTCAACCATCTATTGCAAGCACAAAATCTGCATTCAACCTTATCAGATTTTCGTCTGCCAACATACCGCTTGCCAATCGATCAATCAAGATAGTTCTTTCGACAATCAGACAAGATGGTAAGTGGAAACGATTTTTTCATTGTTGAACCTCCGGCCTCCCGGCGAGATGCACGATAGCAAATTATGACCATCGTTCTGCGTATCGCGATTGCTTCTCTCCAACGACATTCGAGTCTTCCAACCAGCACTATCACGCCAATGAGTTCCCCGCCGATGCTATCTCGAGCGATTCTAATCTTCGAGTTGGATGGAATTTGATGGATGATGGCTCTGGTCAAATGGTTGTTGCACGAAATTCGTGCTGACCATTTTATTTCTACAGGTTCTCGCCGTTGACCTTCTCAACCCTACCCCGGCCGCCGAGGCCAAGAAGCACAAGCTCAAGGTACGCATCGAAATGACGTCTCGTCTCATTCATGGAACCGCACATCTAACAAATCCGGCAGACCCTGGTGCCTGCTCCCCGGTCCTTCTTCATGGACGTCAAGTGCCCCGGATGCTTCACCATCACCACCGTCTTCTCGCACGCCCAGACCGTCGTCATCTGCCAGGGTTGCACTACCGTTCTCTGCCAGCCTACCGGTGGTAAAGCCAGATTAACCGAGGGCTGCTCTTTCCGCAGAAAGTAGAGGCATCATGTTGTTCTATTTTCGTTTATAGGGCATTGGTCACGACTTGATGGTACAGTTCGGATATCTGCAAAGCTTCTCTCGGTGGCATGGGGCGCATAGAAAATTTGGGCATCAACCTTCCGATTACACGCACTTCTCGACATTTGACGACTCACATCTACGTCACTGCAGATAGACGACGGATACCAAAAAGTACTCCAATACAAAAGGGGCGTTTGGGGTCCTGATATCTTGCATCGTCTTTTCCTGCAACTGGTTTCTTCTCTTGTTGTGTAACATGAGACCATCATCTACATGGAGCTGTTGGTAGTTCTGCATGGGTGGATAGCTGGAAACAGCTCTCCACATGAGCATTTTCGTGGTCTGCCTTATTGCGGGCAGATTCTCGGAATGTGAGGACGTGGAACGCTGATTGAGGATTGCTATACCCAAAGTGCAGTGGTCCTTGTGTAATTACACTGTGCTAGGCAAATTCATGGAGTTCCACGGATATCTTTGCGCTCTGCTTCTCGTGCCTTGGTCCCGTCTGAGCCTGTGATGCCAACTTTTTGAATGCTTTTATGACCCATATGCCGAATGTGTATCTGTGATATTGTAAACAATGTAGTAAACATCTGGTTTCACTTCTGTTCTTATTTATTCCTCACGTAGAAAAGCTATAATTTTACATGCTGCACAACAATAGCTCTTGAAATATATTTATTCCAGCAAACTGCTGGGAGTTAGAATCTGTGCGTATGCTCTTATTGTAGCAGTATGCCCAGCATCTCTCTTCCTGGGCGACCCCTGACGGATTAAACTGTCTTATCTTGTCTAGTCTAGGCAAGTGTTCCATCTACCTACCTGATAGAAAGATATCTACCCGAAGCAGTTGCTTTGAGAAAAATGATGCTCAATTGGCATGCACCAATGATAGTGTGATGCAATCTGCTCTCACTCACACATCCGACCATGATTACCTAATGCGTAATCTGATCTGTCCAGGTGGTATAATTTCAGCACGAGCCACCATAGGTAGGTAGGTAGGTAGCTAGCCTCGGCTTTAATGGCTACTGCAACCGCGTAAAAACGCGTTAAGACCAAACGCGTAAAGTATGCTGCAAATCAATTTAGCCATTCAATGCCCTCCATTCTCCCCCACATCTGCTGCAACTTACTGCACCTTTGCTCTCATCAGCCTTTATCCTTTATTTCAAGTAAGACACTTTTTTGCAACCCAACCTTCTCCGTGCTTCATCTTCATTTTTTGTTTTTTGTTTTTTAATTTTTTTTAGTCCGTCGCCAATTGGATTCAGCTTGCCGCAGACTGGAACCTGTGTCTTCATGCATGCACACTAGTATATATTTCGATAGACATAGCATCTGACCCTAGGTGGGAAATTAAAGTGGCAGTTTGGTGTGTCCGTTGACTTGGAACTGACCATACACTGTAACCCCCAAACGACCCCCCTGGACAGAACCCTGGATACTCTGGAGTTCCCCGCCAAGCCCATCGCAACAGCGCCATCTGCGTCACCCTGCGGAGGCTATACGCATACGCATACAACACACAGCCCGCCTTGTTACAGCTGGGGCACTCCATCAATTTGCTGCACACGATTCGCACGCCACCAACCTTCCTGAGACACATCCCTCCCTCTACTGTCTCCCTCCCTTCTGCCCTCTCCTCTCTATAATACTAATCAAATGTCTGCTCCTCGAACAAAACGACAGTTTGCTGGCGCAGCTAGCGACCCCGCACAACGACAGATCACATCCTTCTTCACCTCGTCCTCTCCTACCAGCAACCACATCAGTCCGATATCATCCTCACCATCAATAATACCACAACGGCCCGACAGCGCACCGAATGTAAATCTTCCCGGTACAATCCAATCCAATCTCCTCTCGGTGGGCATGCGCATACGCAAGTCCGTACCCGAGGGATACAAGACAGGAAACTACAACAGCAACGCCTTCGCATTGTGGGACGAGAACGACGCAGACCCCGTCACGACAGCCACAATCATGGGCGAGGGCCAGCGCTCGCGTGCCAACGCCTTCTCCTCGCCGCGGGAACTCCTCCCCTTCTGCGGCATCCACAAAGTCGGGGGCCTAGACACACAACAACAACAACCAGAAGGACATCCTTGTCCTGTACCCCCCATACCCAATATGCGCGCGGGACATGGTTCAGCAACACCAGTCTACCAACCGTGTTTCGGCGTCGGCGACATAGGCATGGGCGCAGACGACGTGCCGGGGCTGACGAGCAGTCAAGAGTCCATCGACTCGAACGCTTCCCCGACTAGCGCCTCGCGGGCGCGGAAGCGGTTCTTCGTCGAGGACGAAGACGACGAAACACCCGCACAGCTGAACCTCTGGCGGTTCAACGGCGATTTCTCCCATAGCCTCTCCCCGGTAGGCGGCAACAACGGTCGGGCAATGGCAGTGCCGCGCAAGGGAAGGTTACGGGCTAAATTCTCGGGTGGTGCGGCGGCGACAACAGCGCTGCCTCCCGGTCCGGGGCAGGAGAACGTCATGGTCATCGATAGCGATTTCGAAGAGGCTGAGTTCTTGGACCAGGGAACGTGGGAAGTGAATATGAGCGACGCCTGATTGCCCCGGGGGACCCCGATGCGGGCGTTCATGGAGACGCCGCAAGGATTGTCTTGTATAATACAGGGAAGGAAGGGAGGGGGTCAGGGCAGCGGGGCGGGGCAGAAAGCTAGATACCCAACGTGTCGAATGTTTGGATAAGCAGGGGGGTTGGGTTGGGATTGTATATGTATTCAAAGCATTGATCCGCTCGGACGGGTCTCCTATTGGCATGGTGCTTGATTTAAACGACATGTAGTTTGCACGGCGTTCTAGGTGTTGGAAACACCGTGGTGGGTAGTTATCAGTCAGTTCAATCCAGAGACGGGGCGGGCTTTTAAGAAGGCAATTACGTTGTCGAAGCCTATAGGAAAACCTCCAAGAATCTACTATACGAAGTAATGATACAATGCGGCATAAATGTAATAACATAGTGCTTTCTTATAATGTTATATACTCCTCAAAGAACTAACTGGCTAGGCCTAAGCCTGAATTTGTTATCTACCATTGATTATATATCCTACCTAGGTATCTCGCAACACCGCTTATCACATGATGGAGTAAGCAAGCATCACATGCGAGGGTAACCAGAAGCTATTACCAGAAAGGACATGCATGATACTCACCCAGACATTTCCAGGCCATCGACTACCATACCACTTCCAGGAACATCGAAAATTGGTAAAAACGAGTCACACGGCTTCTACTCGCTTACTCAAACTGGAGACCGCCGAAGGGATCTCGGAATTCGAGGAGGTCGCGCTGCCCGTAGAACTCGCCGGCTACAGTGAGAATCATGTTGAGGGTGGCGCGTTCGTTGACCTTGGCACGGTCTAGTTCTGGATAGCGTTCACACTCGGCGTCATCTTCACTTTCATCTGTCCTATAGCCTGGTGTGGTCTGCGCTGCTTGGTCCTCAACCGGAAGTGGCTGGGTGACGGGTATTACAGAGGTAGAATCATTATGATCTCCGACCTCGTTGTCCTCAATAGTATCGCTGAGTCGTGCCAGGAGGCGAGCCTTTGCCGTCTCGATGTCAGCTATGGGATCTGAACGCGGTGTAGGGGGTTCGTCTGCTACTTCTCCGTCCTCCATGTCGGAATCCAGCTGCATCTCTACGTCTGAAGCCTCGTCGGGGCTCGGCGTTTGGAGACGCGGATTGTCGGCTTCGTGACTTTTATTCGTCGAGTCCTGGGGGCCCTGTTCTTCATCGCTCTTTCCTTTTGATGTGATGGGTGTCAAAATAGGTTCAACGTGCGTCCCCGTCTCCTCTGGAGTAGGCGCATCAGTGATATCGACAGGATGGTCTTGGTTACCGCTATCATCGTCGTCGTCGTCGTTGTCGTCGTCGTCGAAACAATCATCGACATCAACACCAAGCTCGTATTCGTCTTCGTCACCGGGGCTACTGCCAGCGACGTCATAATGTTCCCGAAGCACTTCGAGTTCCGCTAGGGAGACCATCATCAAAACTGCCCTCTTCCCTAGCTCCCGAATATAGCCAATCTCCATATAATCGAGTTCGCCCGCGTCCGGTAGGCGGGCGAGCAGCGCCCAGATCCATCGACTAGTGCGCTCGCGCAGCTGCGTTCTCTTCCGAAGAAACTTGCAAGTAAGGAGGACACGCAAGAGGCGAAAGACACTGTCTTTGTGCATGGAAGCGATCTGTGCGGGAAGAGGATCTGTTGCTCTAAGACGACTCTCCCACTTCTGAAAGGTATCAACCCCGCGCTTCCACTCGCCGACCTCGGTTGGGTTGGTTGCTGGTAGAGCATCAATGGTGCTATCTGGTGGATCAGTCCGGAGAAGTTTGCGAAGCGCCATGAAGCGGCTTGTGATCGAGGCAAAGTAAGCATCGCGGATTTCATCTGCGCTGCTATTGCGCGGTCGATCGTCGGCGGACTCCGAGGCGTTGGAGTCGTTGTTGTTCTCTGATTTAGCCTCGTCTTGTTCATCCCCGTCACAACCTTCATCATAGTATTCTTCGTCCTCCTCGTCTCCAGCCCCGTGTCCCTCCGGGTATGCCACGTATGCGCCATCTTGATAATATCCTCGAAAGTCCCCAACGCCGTCCTCATATATAGTCCGGTCGGCCGTTTGGTCTTCGCCATCTCCACTACTTGTACCCGAGACTTGGGGGGGTAGAGAAGGCCCAGCTTTCTTGGCGACGAGGACGTGCGGGATCGTAGATGCTTGGGTTCTGTACTCACCATATCAGCCAACTGAACGTCTCCCTCTATCTGCCGCCGCAACTGAGGAAATGTATTTAGCCTCGGAAGTCGAAACTGGAATGCTGACTAGACGCGCGGGAGTATCTTACCTGACAGATCTCAGATAGGCCAAAGCTTCAGAATCATCTTCACAGTCTAGATCACTGTCGTTGACGGGCGCAGTTGTCGTACTTCCCAAGTCTCCAAACGCGCCGCGTTGGCCTGACGTCGGGTCTGTTCGAGTAGTCCTATGACGCTTATTCTTGGGGGCTTTTGATTCGGTGTCGTCGTCCGCTGTTCGCTTCGAAGCCATATTGAGGCTGAAAGAAATACTTTTTATTTTATTTTAATTTTCTTATAAATATACCTTTGGCTTGAGGTTGAAAGGCGAGACCAAGTTAATCCAAATATCGTTGATTGTTTGGTTCGAGCCAGAGCAGGCTGCAATGGTCAGTCAACTGGGCATGGCGCCGCTGTGTTCTTATCTTATCAATCACCGGAATACTAAGGTAGGTAGTACCCTGGCAGGTACCTCAGCTCTGAACTTCCATTGCAGCAACCAAAGCTGGCATAAACCTAGATGCATATGCTAGGCTGCATAACTTCCAGTTCTATTACAGCCTGCCCAGGTGGTAGTAGGTACCAACCCACGAAGGTTCATAGAAATACCAACCTCTAAAAGCATTTAAAAGCCGCGTTACACATCTTAATCAATTTTGAAGATTTCTAATTATTGATTGATCCTGAATTACCCGTTATTTTTATAGCCGAAGTCGTTGAAAAGGAGAAACCTTAACCGACAGTTTACTGAACTAGACAGGGGCTGGTACAGTATGCAATTTATATATGGTAAATGCATGCTTACTAGGTAAGGAACGACCTGCTGGGAAGTCGCCAGTAAAAATAGAACCTTGAACTCTATAACTTAAGTATATGTACTAGGTAGGGGAACATCTAGTACATCAACAATGCTATAACTATGTAAAAAAGAAGAAGATGTTGCGAATATTCATCACGGCTTAGATACTGGGTTCGGGTCCATAAGATTGTACCCCTAATAGATAGGCTATTAAGCCCATTCCAATGCCAAGGGCTTTTACTTACCTAAGACCCCTGCTGAAACCCTTGCACCAATTATATACGTATGCGGCGGTACGAGATCGTACCGATAAACATCTGAACCGTGTACTTACATCCATGTACTGATTTATATTTGCAATTTGTAGGAGCTGAACCGAAAGGTTTCTGCTCTCTCCGGCGTTGACATAAATAAACAGCAAAGCTGTACACCTATATTATAACCTCTCAAGGCTTCGTTGTAAGCCCAATCCTTAATCTTAATAGCAAACTCGTTCGCCAATTTGTATTCCTTCTTCACGACATAGACGAGACAACTTGAATATTACATTTTACCACCCCTCCCAACGGTTCGATAGATCATACGACCCAGAATCCGATGACTTGTCATGGGGGTACGACGACGACGACAACAAGAACAACTACGACAAGTGTTCCATCTTTTTGGACAACTCCCGACAGAGCTACGCCTCAAGATCTGGGCATACTCTTGGGTATCAAGAACCGTCTCATTATATTTAATCGATGCGGATCACTTTCTGCGTCCCGGCGATGAAAACCTACTCCCCGCCTCAGGCTATGTGAACTCTGAATCGCGGAGCGAGACCCTACGACACTACAAGCGCTCTTTCGTCCATCCGGATAAGTCGGACTTTCGCTGGTTCAATTTCAACCTCGATGCTCTGTGCCTGGCAACAAGCTGGCCGTTCCTGGATGATCTGGATCCTGCCGATCTCAGACAAGTCCAACGACTGATCATCCCCGAAACTTTGCCCAGTACCCTCGCAGCGACGCCTTGTCCAAGTACATGGCCCGAGCCGGTAACTGAATCATTCAAGTCGCCCAAGGTCGAAAAACTGTTGGCAGAGAAATACCCCAATTTGAAAGAAATCACCTTGACGACGAACAGGTGGCATGTGTACAAGCAATTTTCGTCCGAAAATAAAGTGGAAAATTACTACTTGTTCCAGAGAGGTCTCAGCCCATTCAAGGGTTGGGGCCACATGAGGACCACCTATATCAGTGGGCTGAAAGTTCGACATTCGCCTTCAGGAAGCAAGTCGTATCGGCAACGCTACTGTTGTCGATTAAGCGAGGAAGACGTCGACTTCTTAGTACAAGTCATTGTTCGGCTCTTGGTGTGACGAGGCCTTTTACCCGGAGTTCTCGCTTGGGAAAGGAGGAAGAGGGACAACAGACCTTCTATAACAAGTACTCGGGGGTTAAACTTTAATACTATTATTTCATTACGCGCAGTCAAAAGGAAAGGAAGGAGGGGGGGGACAGCGGATTAAAAATCATCAGCTTATTGGCACAGGTCCTTAGGGGACCTGACAACCGGGTGCGCGTACTCTATCTCCATTCGTATCATGATCAGCCACGTAAGAGAATGTGCTATCGATATCTTTGCTGGAAACATCCGCCTACGAAGTGCAAGCACACGCTCGCGGCTCAAGAAGAGGCTCGCATCTTGCGTGAGCTGGCCCCTTGAGAGTGATCTAGTCATCCGCCTTTTGCCATTCAATATCCGAGGCTAGATATTGAGAAATCGGGAGGCTTTAAACTATTTCTTCTCGTCTTTTGTCACTTCTTCAAACTTTTGCGCCCGCTAGGAACACAAAACCTGGAAATGTTGATTTTCACATACGGTTATTTCCATTTTTCCGCCCGTGATTCCCTCTTCGTCATCAACGGTCGTTGACATGGAGGCTGAGCCGAGCCACGACAATTTGCAATTCTCTGGAGAGTCTTAGACTATCAAGGTATTGGCTGATCAAGCCAACGGATAGACTGTGGCTGTGCCCAAGCTGAACACGTACGCGATTGGGTTGCATCAAACCAGCCACCTATGATCGTGTTGCCACATATTGGAGCAATATCGCCGCCCACGAGAGCCCGTGATGACGTTAAATATAGATCTTTTTCAGATATTCCTTGGCCAACCATTGGCTGGGATGAAATCGTTACCTGGTCATGGTAGTGTGATCCTCGAATAAGAAACTTGATAATAGGTGACTTGAATATCCCTTGTCACGATATTAGGAAAGGGGCTATGAAGAAGATATGCAGGGGCTTTTAGCAAGTGTGAGGGGCCTTGATGAAGCTATAATATCACACCACATAATGAAACACACCATATCGTTCGGGACGGGATTGATCCTAGTGGCATTCAACAAGGCCGCAAGAGGCAAATATAATGCGCCACTATCTCAACCGACCGTCACCGGTTTCATAGAATGTTTTCTCTATGCGTCAGCGTCAAGTGAACTTCAGTGTCTTTTGATTATAGATGGTATCACAACTTCAGAACCGTGGGCCCTTTCAACGATCCGTTCCATTTCCCTACCTTGCTAAATTTCTATTGGCGGAACATTAAAATTTGTGCTCTCAATTACTTACATAACGCTCCCAAACAGGAAAAAAGAAGAAGAAAAAAGTTGGGCTTGGTCTTAAGATGTAATAGTAATAGAAACCTGCTCGATTCCCAGTGCGATCAAGCTGAACAGTCGGACGTATACTCTTCCCCACATCATCCTTGCTTCGGCCATTATCCATGAGTGGTATTAGTCAGTACTATATGGATATTGATAAACCGGAGTGTAATGGAGGCGCTCAGATGACCAGGGATTATTCTTGTCATCCACGAATCTACCGATTCGCTGATCCTGGTCGGCAGGGCTATTTCTACCACTGGAGTCACTGCTCTCTTGTTCTTCGATCCTCTCAGGCTGGCTCGTCGAGTTGAGCACGGCAGAATTGTCATAAGGATCGACATCAGAAAGTTGCCTTCACCAGTGTCAGCTCAGATGCAGCTATATACGATCGAAAGAGAACGTACACACCCGAGCCCTGACGGGCTCTCATAGACAAGCGTCGATTCTTTCGATTCCTGGGAACGTCTGCCTCCACCATGTAATGGTGAGGCGTCGGAGACGTCTGGGTCTGGTTGGGCTGGTCCCCATCCGATGGAGCTGGACCAGTCTGGCTATGGGCGCTTTCGAGAAAGTGTTCTGAAGCTCCATCTTCTGGGGAGGAGGTTGCAGACAGCATCGAGTCTTGAAAAGAGTCATACGGAGTTTGTTGATAGGCTGTTGCCGGACTCTCCCAAGCCGGGTAACTAAAACCCCTATCAAGGTAATCTCATCAGTCTAAGGAGGTTGCTACGTGCAGGAAGTACTTACGGATGAGAGTAGTAGTGGGCATTACTGCTCTGTTCCTCATAGTAGCTTGTGGTCGCAGTCGACAATTCGGACTGCATGCTCGGGTCAGGAAAGTTAATGGTACCAGGGATCAAATCATCGAAACTCGGGACCGCGGCGCGATCCGCAACCCAAGAGGCGTTAGTCATGCATGGAAATTGATAGTCGAAGCTGTCTCGTTCGAATCGAGGTTCATCCTGAGCAGTCGCAAAGCTACCTTCGTGTTCGTCGGTACGTCTGCGAGCGTGCTGAGATCCATGCGCATTGGGGCGGGGGGATCGCGAACGACGACGCGAGGTACGGTCAACCATTTTCAAAGTCTCGGACTGAATGGAGAGATGATAAATAATGGTGGTGGCTACTATTGCTATTGTCTTCGTCGCCGACGTTGTCGTGACTGCGAATTCGTAAGAGAGCTGGGGAGGGGTTATTAAAAAGGGGTTCCTTATTTATCTACAGGGTCACACTCCATCAGCTACTGTGGTTATACACCCTATACATTCTCGATGGTTGCCCGGGGTTGTTCGTTTCGGCCATGAATAGCCCGCGCACTCCCACCCAACAACTTAAATCCCCCATCTTTCTATCGATACACTCGAAGTCCTACGGGTGGAGACGGTATATTTTGGTTATAGGAGAGACCTCTCCATATCCAGCGGATGCTAACTTGGCTTCTTCGCTTAGGTTGATGCCTATAGGCATCCATCTCCTATCTGTTATTTTGGGTACGGGCTCGGAATAGAGGGCCATGCCACTCAGTGGAGGGTCCACTAGTGATGCCTGGTACGTGCGAACCACGCTTCTCTAGAGAAAAGAGATCAGTCAGGCTGCCAAACTAGGCGAGTGGTGTCTTCAAAAAAAAAAACCCCCCTTGCTCGTGTATGCATGGGGGAACCGGCCGGCAGCGACCCCAAGCTTGGGCGTCTTATGGGAGGCAGTCTTTTCTTAGACTCTGCGAATAGATATGGAAGGGAGTGCTGTACTTCTTCTTGTGTGTTATGGTCATGATCAAGCCAACGGCCCCGAGGCAATACAAATACCATACAACGACATATAACCACCGCACAAGCTGCCACTTTTTGAGGAAGTAGAGGGAAGCACGAACACTAGTAAGGCTATATGGACGGCAGGTATAAGCGCCCTAGCGATGGTGGATCGGAACTGGCCAATGTATCGTCAGGTGTGAAAAGGATCTCGGAGATCATCTCGAGTGCAAATATATGAACGTCTCAGGGAGGGGAGGGCCCTAATATGGGGAATACGAATTTGTTAGAGTAGGTTTTAAAACTCTAAAAGAAACAAAAACGAAGAGATTTCCAAATCAGCTGGATAAGGAGTTTAAAGCACGCCTCAACATTTTATTGATGGATAGTATTCCTGTCGGCTCAGATTCTACTGTGCATCAGTCCTGCAATGCAACACGCCCATCGACGATATCAGATCTACAGTTGCTCACATTGGCCGAGTTCGTGGCAGTCTCGATCTCATCGTCACGATGTTTCATTATGGTTCGAGAGCGGCTACCGAATCATGAACTCGACACTGGGATAACATCGGAAAGGAGAGGGGAACGTATTGATGTCGCTAAGATGATGTTGCATTTTCTGCAGCGACGGGGGTAGTGGCTCGTTGGAGAGAGACGTGTGGTGAGGTGAGTGGTCAAGCGAACACGTTTGCGGGCGCCATGTTGCGACAAGATCTTTCAACCTCGCATTTACTTTTTCCTCTCTCGACTACGCCTTGGGTTGAAGGGGGAAGAAGCAGGGTTAATTCATAGCTACGTGTATTATGCTTCGTACTAGTACTACACTTCGTCTCATGCATAGAGCCCCCTGATGGCCCAGTAATCCACACTCTTTGGTCTGGCTTAAGCGGTTGGCTGTTCAGAATGACACCATTTTGGTGGTTTTACCGGCGCATATGAGCTCTATACTAACTATATTCAAGCGCATGTCCCAATACAGATCGTTCTCCCTACTTATGCATCGACTATGGGGAGCTTGGCATTCTCTGTTCGTCCCAGACGGCCATATGTTGCCATTAGAGTAGTTGGCCAACCGTTTTGCCGTACTTGGCCTCGATCACAGCCTTCACTTCCTGATACTTGCCCAGACAGTAAGTTGAATTCATGACCTTTCTGTTTATTATCTTAATACACATTGAGTTTACGATAACTCTACATCAAGCTACCTACATGCCGTATTAACTTAAAGTTTAACGTATGCTTATTGACCACAGAGACGGAAAATAACAGCAGTGGTGGGACAAACGATCAACTAATCTTGCCATGAGAGCCTAATCGGTTGCACATTTCAGTGGACATCTATCAATTGACGCCACTAACGGAGCCTGCTGCAGCTAGGGTCGGTGTCGCATGAGCAATTGACTTGGATGGCTACACAGGCGTGAGAGCATTGACAAGGCTTCCCTTGGCATCTTCTGTGGTACATGGTGTGTATACCGGGAACTTCCCCGTTTTGTCAGCCCTCGAAGTATTCTGGTGCATACTACGTATGTATACTTGTGTGATCACATACAGGTGTGTCGTTTTAAGCAACGCCACCCATGCAGGATAAGATCAAAAACGGCATCTACTAGATATAGCCGGGTAGATAGAGAAAGGGTCACAACTACTAATAATTGTTACGCATATTGCGGTTCATGCTAATTAATATAGAGTACGTACTGTATGCGCTTTTTGTGTCAACGTCGCCTTGCAGACCCATCCGCAGTATTATCATAATATCACAATGCATATTACCGCGTGGCTTGCAGAAGGATGCCACCACGCAATCAGGCTCTGAGAATGCCTAGGTAATCAGCGTAAAAGCTAGCACCACAAACAACTCTGGGGAAGTAATATGATGACTTTGGGACTTCACTAACTACGACTAAGCTTATGCAATCGTTGGTACAAGGCTGTGGCTTACTATAAGACCCGGTATTTCGTCTCTAGAGTAAAGTTGGGTTACTGGTAGGTCGAAGTTATGGGATAAGGGCTCAAAGTTATTGATGGTTCAGTCTCCTCCTGATAGAAACCGGGCTGTTATATAGAAAATACTAGACTATAACTACCCCTATGAATCCCTTCTTCTAATATCCTGCGACCCCATTTCATGACACTGGCTTATAACGACACATAAGCTCCTCTGCAAATTACCATTGCACGTCTCTTCTAACCTAGTAAGTTCACTGGATAACTGGATCTCCTAATTATAGTGATGAATGTCGTAGCTTGCGTCAATATAGTGAGTGCGCACATGCAAGCTTATCCCACAAAAGGCATGCGTCGAAATGTGGCTGTCGGCCTGCATGTCCAAAGCGAGTGTCTATTACAGTGACTAATGAACTAGACGGCTTCAACCTCAAGTATTATAGTTATAGGTACAGAGAATTATCGAAGTTTCCGTCCTGTATTCTAACTTTAAGTTGACTAAAGCTGTAGTAAGATCTAGTTATGATAGCTTGACCCCGAATTACTACCTAGTGTGCAGAGTAGCGATGACCAAATTAATGTTATAAACCAGAAAAAATGCAGAGATGCCATGTCTATTTAAACACTATATTTTTAGTGTAGCACAGCTAACTTTGAAATATATCAGGGAAGAAGTACCGATATGAGCGCGTTCTTAGTGGAGCTTAATACATCTGCAGAGTAACATCCGGGTTTTATTTACGTTATACAGCCCTGTTAGCTTAGCTTGCATATTTGCATATATCGTACAACCTTATTACGTATATAAAGCTATAATTTAAACAAGTAGCATTACAATAGATTGTTTGTGCTTGGAATATACTCTCTAAGTCCTGCCTCATCCTAGTATTTAGTATACATTAGCACAGCTTTGGCGTTGATATGTTTATCTCTTGCAGTCTTAGCAACCTTAATGATACTTTCCTGGGTATTGAATAATGGGTAGGTAGTATTGGAGTCGGGCAAGCTTGATTACTATGCGAGAACTAGGTGCCTTACCTATAAATAGAAGTACAGCTAAGTAATTAGGCAAGCATATAATATATACCCGAACGTTGATGTTTTCCCGCCACTGAGAAAGACTTACGGATGTAGCTGTAACAGCCGTCCCTTTCCGCGCAACTAGCATTATCGTATCTATTAGGACGCAAAGCAGTGCGGCTGTGCTTCTAGCTACCTGATCACGTATGAGAAACGAATATATGAAATTGCGCTCCATGGCCTTAGCAAAGACGGATTCGACGACGTATTCGTTGAACTGTTGCTGGCCATCCATTTCGGGGGGCGGTATGAGCACGTAGACCTCCGGTATCTGAAAGGAGGCTTGGTCGTGGAGCGTGAAGATGTTGGTAATCTGGTCATCTATGCCGGGTCCCTTTGCGTCGGTGCATAGCTTCGATGCGACGTGCCCGAGGATTTTGTCGAATTCCTGGGCCTGACGGGGCGCTCGATCTCGGACGACCACAGCAATACAGGTTTAGAGGCCGTTGGTCCACAAGGCGTATCCCTCTTATTCACGCCTAGCCTCGTTTATGTCGACATAGGTGCGTGTCGAGGGAAGAGGTGCAATATCGTCGCTGCCGGGTAAAATTAGCGTCATATGATATCAACTCGAAGCCGTCACTCAAGTTTGACCTACCGAACTACTATCGGCACAGCTGCTCCTGGCGCCTGAACAGTGAGTAAGCCAGCGAGTAGAAGGGACTTGAAAAATTGCATTCTGGTGACAGGCAAGTCGGTCTGGAAATTTTGATAGACATATAAGGCCTTGAAGGTAGGGGAGAGAGAGGTAATGGAGAAAAGAATAAGAAGAGTGAATATGCAGGAATAAGGCCGTGAGAGTTGTGAATGAGACTGGAACATTTCTTTAGTTTCTGTCTTCAACAACTACCTACAAGTCTTATATATCAACACGCGGGTAATTGTCATTCTACATCATCGAAACTATTACGCCTTGCGTAAATCTCCGCAAAAGCCGTTGGCGCTGCATTGCTGTCGGCTCTGCGCCTCCTCGTTGGTAATACTTGATGCTGAGGAGACACCCAACGATCTTGTCATGCCCTCACTTAACGCCCCAGTACTGATTTCAAATGATAATTATCGTTGCGTAGTTTAAGAGAATGATTTATGTGTAAGGTGTAGATAGAACATGCAACATTAGACTGTTGGGTTCGATGATACACATACGCCACTGCTTTCTATAGGAGCAACGCAGATGGTACAAACCAAGGTGTAGGTCGTACGTAGAAATGCTGATTGTTGCTAGCGCTTTCGCAATGATTCCAAAACATATTACACTAGTCTAAAGTAATAGTTTACATGGATATAGTCCATAGATATAACACTCAACATTAAACTGTTGGTTTCGATACATATGCGCCACCGTCATGATGCTATACGAGTAACGGCATCGGATTGCACGTGAAAGTGCCGATGTCGTTCGGGAACTGGGTTTTGACGTCAACTTCTCACCCGACAAAGCGGCGCTGCCCGCCCGGGTTCTATAATTAGAATCCCGCACTTATGCATCAACAATCTAACAGATTTAGGGCTTTAAGACAGCTAGAGCCCGATATGAAATCATACGTCTCGTGATTTTCAAGAATATATTAATCCCAGCAGCCCGCTGTGCCGCAAAGCAGATAGAAAAAAAGAAACGACCAGAGATGTAATTGGATGTTGACCTCTGTCCGCCGAATTCTACATCTAAATCCCTTCTGTGACCGATACAGGAGAGTGGATTGGATACACGCTTTGTGGCAACCTTCTCTCACACCCTAAATCAACTGAGACAGACATTAAAAGCTATAAATCGAATATGACGAGCAGCCAACAGAATACCATCGGGGCCCTGGCGCCCTTTCGTCCGGGTGACCAGTTCGAACTGCCCGTGCCCGGCGTTACGTACTACCCGAACCACCCACTGATGCAGCAGCTGAACCAGGCATGTGCCGAAAACGATCTTGAGCGATTCCGGGACCTCCTAGCCGAATGGCGGTGGGCATCAAACCCCTCGCCGCCTCGTGGACCGCGTGGATACCTTATGGCTACTGTCGAGCCATGCCTGTACTACGCAGTCCGGTTAGACCGCCCGGCCTTCGTCGCGCACCTACTTAACCACGGTGTCCGGATGTGCCGCTTAGCTGGATGGGAGGCTGTACAATATAAATGCTCGACAGCCATGTGGGATGTCTTCCTAAAGAACGGAAAGTTTGATCTCAATGCGCCGTTTGAGAGAGTCAAGCCACCCCCGTTAGCGTATGCCATCTCTCTCTCTCACAAACTTGCTATTAGTACGCTGGCTAATACCCATATACTGTTGTAGCTCAGTACTTCACGACGAATCATTGGTCCGGTGGTTCCTCGCACATGGTGCGGACCCTAACGCCGAGTCGGAGTGGGGATTAACGCCTTTCTTGAAAGCAGTTGGACACGCGCCCCTATCCATCGTAAAACTGCTTCATGAGGCCGGGGGCTCGCCCGCCATGGCGGTCCCCTTCGTCTGCCAGCCGTCTCCTTCAGTCCCACCGCCTGCCGATCCATCCATCCCACTTCGGGACGAGAGGCTCCAAGTCCTGCGCTATCTCCTCGACCTCGGGGCTGATCCCGATGTCCCCAAGTGGGCGCACAATCGCAAGGGTGCCCACTCCGACTTCGAATGGGGCAGCCCCCTTAACTCCGCCCTCTCCGGCCGCAGGACCGATCTGGCGGAAGAGCTGCTACGCCGCGGCGCGCGGACTGACATCCCGACTTTTAATATTGCTTCGCGTGGCGAGACAGCTCTTGAGCTTGCGGCGCGATGCGCCCCGAGTCTGGTACCCTTAGTAGAGGAGTGCCGGGCAAGAGAGCAAGGCCATATAGGGGGGTAAGCATGAGCTAGCATCATCTTCACACTTAGTGAGGTGTGATCAAGATTTGGGGTCGCTCTTGACTGCATTTACTTGGATCAAACCCTCGGATACGCACAGTTAGAAATTCTGGTTATCTTGGACTGAAGGCAATTAATAGAAAGCCATGAGAGAGTGATTTGTTCGTGAGTTGTGGCCAGTGTATACGATAACAGAGAATCGGCAGTAGCAAGTAACAATATCAAGTATCCATAACATAACATTATCTTTAGTCGTACAATAGGACCATGTTGGCGCCGCCTGAAATTGGGATATCTACTTGTCGATATAACAGAGAATCTTTAGGGCACACTACGGCACCTTAGGCATATCCCAGAGGTGTGCATCCTCTGGGTCGATGTGCTCTGTATCAATATGATGGACATTGTAGAACAAATATGTAGATATCAACGCTGCAGTTGAAGTGGAACACGGTCGATTGCAGAAGCACGATATATTCCTTGCTTAATTCTATGGATGGTCTCATCCAACAATTGTTATATCTCCAAGTACCCGGAGACTGGCAGATTTGAAATAATATATTATTTGTATAGAGTCATATGTTGCCACTGGGCCAATGATTGGCTGTTTGCCTCCTATGTACTCCTCCTTGGACTGGGGACGAATAATGTGACACTTATACCACGTTTACATGGCCACTACAGTCACAGCACATATTATTAAACACAAAGTGCTATGACTATACCGCTGCAAAATAAGACGCCATCATCTCCTGAGAATACAGCTAGGTGTGGGTCTTTAATTCATGCTACAGATTATCGGCCGTTCTTAGTCTTTTTAGAATTCTTACTAAACAATGTGTCTAACCCTGACTTTGGAGATAGGAGATTTATAAGTTATCGAAGGCAAAGGTAATAATTCTTTAGTCTATTTATACTTTAGAGACAATTGCTTGCCTTCAAATAGCAACTCTCTTGAGTTCAATGTCCTTTAATACTAAATCGTACCTCTGCCAAGCATTCGTGATTGAACTAAAAAGGGCCTCAAGCTCTTTCTGAGCCAATTAGCTGTTAGGCGAGGCTATTGATTCCAAGCATTTCTTACACTGAAAGCTCTCCATTTGGCCCAGTAGGAAAGTTATGACTTTGCCGGACATCACTGCAATGAATTAGATTTCATTCAATGGTTACAAAACAGTATGATATATGCTAGGAAACCGAATGCATAAGATAATTGATCCGGGAATTTAATGGACTACACTATCACGACTTGATAAGGCATACTTCCTTCCACATTACTGTTAACGACTTTGTGATATTGTATGAACCTCTGAGGATTTACTCAATCTTCTAATACAGCACCAGCCAATCATCTGGTACAAGCCTATTGATTATCCACCAATAGCTTTACCAGATATAAAAGGGGTGTGGCTAGAACTTAACGAATGTACTCCAATCACAACAACGCTCTAGAATACCAAGTCTCCATATAGCCTCTCAGAAACGTTTCAGGCGGAGGGCTGGAACAGCTGAACATTCAAAGGACGGAATTTTATTATGTAGTATATGTCTCGCGTACAACCTCCATTCCGTGTACTGCCTATGTGTAAAATTTCTGTTGAGCAGTATCTATCCATAAACCGAAAGACTTTATACAGGTGAAGGCATTCTAAGGTATATATGATGAGTAAACCGGAGCAAACATAAGGTCGACAGGCTAGAACACGAACATTTATGTCTAATTGTATAATACACTGTCTCGGCATAGTAATTGTCTTTGACAGTCGCAAGGCTTGGGATTCAATAATCGCGGTGTTTATTACGCACATCGGGAATAGAAAATGCACAACTTGAGATCGGGACTTTTAATTAGCAGTAGTTACCTTGCGAGTCGGTGTCGATACCAGCGGGCGGTCCGGGCTCCCTAACCCTCTCGTGCATTTTATCGACCTCTTCTACTATCCGTGTCCCTATTTGTCCCGGATGGCAAAAGTATGCATTACTTTGTCCCCTCTGTAATACACTATTTCATCACCGGACAGGGGAAGGCGATGAGGGCAAACTATATTGCCATAATATAATTCGGTCTGGCTTGCTTAAATTTGGGGATTATATATATTAATATGCTGCTGCGCCCATCATTCCCCGCCTCCTGTAGCCTTGGGGAGGCCCAGTCGAGGTTGTCTCCCGCATTCCACAGACTGAGATTTCAGGAGCCAGAATGATGGCCTTTTCACTCGAGTATCCAACTTATTGACAGCAGCATGTTATCACATGATACAATGGACTGATTATACAGTAGAGCAGCGAGCCAGATAGTACTCAAGCAACGAAGCACATTCGCCGTAATATAGTCGTCTCTAGTATATCTAGTTTAGCTGGATGGGTTCGATTCGTTGTATATGGTCGAATTGGCTAGGTCTGTAGATAGGGAGTGTACTCTTCGTGTGCCCCTTAAACCTGCCCTCTTGCTTCAAGGCTCGACAGTATAATCTAACGGGCATACTCTGTCCTGCAGAACGTAGTTGTTTGGCGCAGGCTTGTCACAGAGTTCGTAGGGAAGACTAATCCAGCGTATATCTATTCGTGTATAGAGTCGCGGTCAGCTGTCCAAACTAGTCTACTATCGTAGCATGCGTGAATACACAACAATAGATCGGCCCACGCTGTATTGATACGTGAATCGCGGTAGATGATTCCTCGTGTGGTCTCGTATGTGTGTCGAAGAGGTCTTGCATGGGCGTCGACGCGAAACGCGAATGGTGTATGTTCGAAGGATCTCGACGTACGTGAACCGACTGCTCGATACATTAAGGGGGTTTGTGCGTGTCATCCCTTATTGCTAGACTTCGCTCCGATTCTTGAGGTCGGGTTTGTAGAACTCTGGGTCCACGACTGCATTGTTGGTTATTATTATTCCTTGTCTATCTAGCAGCATACTCGAGGATAGAACTCCTACATCGCGTTATGTGCTCGAGATGAATATTAATTGATGTCAAGCGCGTCGTTCACGCCATGCAATGGAGGGTGTCGTTTCTCGAGTCTCGAGACGTGGTAGTGTGAAGCCGTCTTCGTGCTTTCTCTCGGTAGCCTAGGTTCGAGTAGCTGCCGGTTCTCTCCTTTCCGAGCATCCGGGGTAGAATCATTGTCGTCGAGTCGGCGTCGCTGGTATAGAGGCTCATGGTATAGCTCGTAGTGCATGATCACAATGACCTCTAAGTGCGTATACGTGTTAGGGGTGGCTCACAGAAAGCGCCGAAAAATCCGTGACGCGTTGTTCGTTCTGCTGGGGGGCAAGACAATTCGTCCTCGTTCGTGTGTCTTCTGCATAAGCAGAATATTGACGTAGCTAAGAGCAGGTAGAGTGTGAGATGGTTTCGGTTCTCTGGCGTTGACTCTAGTAGGAAATACCATCTAATATTGCCTCGAAAGCTTTTTGTCATAGCAAAGCTGGTGTAACTATGGGAAAGGTTTTCATAGGAGTAGTTGAATGCTAGTATAGGGGCTTATGTCTACACTACTTCTCACGTACTATAATTCGAAGAAGCGGTAAGAGCAAGCGTTACATGTGGTAAGCGGAATCATTATATTATCCAATATATCGCTATTTTGAAGACACTGAAAACTCTGTATTCTTGGGGGCTGAAGTCATCCAATTTTAAACACCATCCCCGATACAACGTTGAGCCCCAGAATGGGAAATGTCTGTTACTAATATGAGGCTCCCACAGGTACGACTGGGCACACACCTTGCCTGGGTAGGTGTACGGTGAGCGAAGGGATAGTCCATATATGGAAGCACCGCGACTAGAAGTGGTTAATAAGAACCAGGCTTCCTAAATATAGTCCCGCTATGACATGCTTAACTTACTCGCAGATCCAACAGTCATGGCACCGTAAGGCTGTTAGTTCCACGACCACCTAGGCAGAGCCGCTGGTTGAAGAGGCTATCAAGTCCTTAAGCGACCGTCTCATAGCTCAGCAAGGCCATGATGGGGGTAGACCTAGTGCGGGTTGCCTTGTTTTACCAAGGCGATCGGTGGTGGGTACCAACAAGCTGTACTGCTGTAGTTCGCGAGCTGTACCAGTCGTCCGGTAACGAATAACAATTCATGGCCGGGGGTCGACAGGGTCCTCGACAGAAGTAACCGCGAGGTATTCTCAATGTACCTTTTGCTGCTCCCGTAGCGCCTAAGAAGTATCAGTAGGTATAGCCAGTACGAAACAACCAACAACCACCGACTCCTCCTTCTTTTCCCACGTGTTTCTGTTCCTGGGCCGGAATCCAATCAGCAGAATTTCTTCAGCTTAAACACACAAACAAAGGGGCGTAAGACCCGAATATGCCATATTATGCATACAGCTATCGGGCTTACAACTCGATGAGCGGCGTATAGTGGGTGACCCCTGAAGGCGGTCGCAACGGTCGAAGTGCCGATACTTGCTGCAAGGCTCCTCTCACTTACTGTATCTACTATTGGCTTCATGTAGGAACAACAGGCATCGACCACCTCACGAAGTGGAATTCGAGCTCGGCCCCCTCAGGGTCTCACATCATCTCGATGTAACCGTCCTATCATAAGGATGCAACACTGAGGCTCTAAGAGGGATTAAGACACAGGGTTTTTCCACATTGAGTGATATTGGCGCTACTATCCCCTCGCATACTATTGCACGCTTGCGAATGGTACGTGGCCCCTAAGAGAAAATTACCCGAGGAAAAAGGAAATTAATTGGGTTTGTCTCTTCAGTTAGACCCGACGGCGGCTTCGTGGGGTTGTTATCGTCGATCCAACAGAAAGCATACTTGTAGTGACGGGGGGCGGCGGCTGATGACCACCTGTTTGCAATATTTATTTGTTTATTTTATAGAAACGAGACACACAGCACCTTAGTGGCCGGGAACTACCAGCTCGGGTTAGTAGAGAATCGCCTGCGATGCAATTGGGGAGGTGGTCTGTAAAGTCAAGACGTGTGACGACGCTCCGGTCGACGAGCCAAGGCGCATGAGCGACCCGATCTGGCTAGCAGATCGCCGAGTGGCTTCCACAGAGAACAGTCTCCTGCAGTGCACGGTAGATATGATGCGCGGTTCGCGGTGGGAGAGAGGAGAGGGGGTCGATGAGTTGGCGTTGCTGTATGTACCTTACACTGGCAAGTGGTTGTGATGTTGTGCTTGCTGGGGAGCCAATCATCTTGTACACATCTATCTGCACTATGATCTTGGTCAGGTAGGTTAAATAGCGTGATGCATGCTGCTATTGCCACTAACGAGCGAGCTAGGGTCCTGGGCATGCGGGTTAGGTATGGGGTACCTAGGCGCTTACATTAGTGGCCAACTGGTTCTGCACTGAGCCGCTGTCTGTGTGGCCTGTGCTTCACTCTGTACTCACTACGGAACAGAGCCGCACAGGAAGAAGGTTACCTGCCTCAGGCGATGGAGGTAAGTGCGAAGTAGGCAATAGGTGGGATCAGTATCCGGCCCCGACCCCCGAGGACTAGTTGATGTTCTGAACCGCCGGTGCATAAATGTAACCAAATCCCGGAGTGGATTTCATGGGCCGACATTCAGAAATTTATCCGTCTTCACGGGATTGTGTCTAACTAGATGCACCTCAACCCCTACTACGCTGGTTTACCTCGGAGCAATCAGATGACTACAACCATTATGTTTAGTTAGGGATTCCTAGTAGCCTAGGCAAATTCTCCTGAATTGGCCCATTCTCACGCTCAAAGTGGTTCTGTATTTGCATGACTTCGACAACGTTGTCTCAAAACGTCGAACCACCTATAGTATATCCACAACTCGAGCATATATCAGCAAATACATGTTAAGAATCTATAGTCGACCCGGAATCTCCCTGTAAATATTTCCAAGATACACCTTGGTGACCGGTGTGTTCATAAACCTAAGTCGATCCTAGTCTTCCGGCTTGTCTTCCGCTGAAGGCCTCGGTACAGAGGCAAAACCTTCATACACGAAGGCAACTCTTTCGACTAAAGACAAAAGCAAATGCCCACTGTTACAATTGGCTATTTACTAGTGTAATTATCAAAGTTCAATGAGGTTCGACTAAAACTTGCAGTAACAGCACTCTATTAACGATTGACAGCGCAACGTTCTAGTCCCCCTATTGTAGCGCTGGTGGATGCCTAGACACACCAACCAATAACACATGTCGTGGCGACAGTATCTCTCGTTCAGAGACAGGAAATATATCAGGTAATTATGATAAATTCCGTGGATACGTAGTCCTTCCTAATATAAGCACCTAGCACCCCTAATAATTTTGACTCTTGACTCGTTACCCTTGAGATACCAAGCTCAGCATCGCGCCGTTAATATCTCGAACTAGTGAGCGACATCGCGCACCTTAATTCAACTACAACGTGCCTAACCAATAGGAGGACTCCTTGTAATTGAATTCATGTACATCGCTCGCCCTGAACCATTACCTATCTCCAACTGTCTAGGTCTCGCTAGTGAAGTCACGGGGCACGCTTGCTATGCGTGTGATATTGCAGAAGAGCCCTAATATTTCCCAATGGGTAACATCTCTTGACAATATTCAGATTCACTTTTCTTGTCTCATGGAAAGCGGTACCATAACACTAAACCTATCGATTGCGCTGAGAGCGGCCTGGTTGGGGGTCTTACAGGGGCGCTGTGTTACCCCTGAAGGCATACAAAAGTGACCTAAACCCCCGGTGCATCAACTCACTGGCGCGAAAGGAGACCAAACTCTAAACATATAATAAGAGGTTCGATTCCATATATTGGAACAAACTACCTTTCTACTCATAGTTGTGCCTCCACGCCTGGTGCTGGCTATGTGCCCAGTATTCCGTTACTCTCTGCTTCTGCGCTCGCTTCAGAGCGAGACAGTGGCACCTGTCGGCCTCAGGTCCCGTGCCATTTCTGTTGGGTATCAGTACTATATATTGCTGCCTAACAGTGACATGGTATGGGGATGTTCTGTTTCTTCGATACGTATATATAGTGCAAGAAGGGAATGACTGGTGAGTACCATCTTCCACCCCTATTATTTTTTATGTCTAAGCAGCAGATGAGGGATGAGCCCCATATGAATGTTTCGCAACTCTTACCACTGTCTACGATTGAATACGTCGATATAGCTCATTCTCCTATTATTTTACACTCCAATAGCTACTCCTCAACGGCATCACATGAGTAGGAGGTGAGGTGCGGACGAGCTGGGGAGAGTTCCAACCACCCCCTGAACTAAATATATGGTGTCGAATTGGCTCACTGGTACTTTACGTATCCCTACGGACGTTTCGCATGCGTCGAGCTACCCAAGCCAGACTCCTTTCGCCTTAATCGAGCCATGCCGTATACATCGGGGCATGGCCCAGACATTACAGCATCGAAGGACACCCGGACGTCATTGCAAATATCGAACTAGAACTTATCTATTTAAGAAATAACTCATTTTTAACAGGGAATTTTTTATTTTCTCTCAGGATGTTTTCCTTACAGATGCCGCTCTGTACGGTGCAGGTTTTGGTCTACCCTAAGAAGCAGCCACACGCCCTGTAAGTGACGTACCTACGTAAGCAGTTCTCACTCATTGAAGAAAGAGCGACATATGCTAAAGTCGAATATGGATTATAGTCGGAGCGATCGGGAAACGGACAGAGCGATTCTAGGTAGCCGCATGTTTCAAGCCAGAGGCTACTACCTAATCTTGACTTTGGTCCTACCAGCAGGCTCAACCTCTAACGCTTCATCTCTCCAGTCAGTCGACATGCTGGCATGCTCTCACACTCCCACACTCCCACGCTCCCACGCTTCCATGCTACTATCAGGCACGTACCCGACGCCCTCCTGTTGCCCCGAAAGAGCATCCAATGCATTTCTCTTTCTTAAATTAGGCTTTGCTTCATGTCGGGCGTGCTGCTTCGTATCACCGCGCCCCGATCCTCAGCGGGAGGAGGTGGGCGCCAACAAATGGACGGCGGATTCCATCAACGTCCTCATACCACATCATACGGTGTACGAACCAACCCGAACCGCCCCGGGTCATCGCTATACGATATCGCACAATTACCTGCTGAGTAGGCAGAGAAGGCAGAGACTGCGGAGAGGGGACGCCAGCGGTACATGACTCCTGAGACCCAGGCCCGTTGCACAGCAGTCTCGTGCACTATCGATGAAGGCAACTGTGAAGGAAATTTGCATCAAGGCGTCGTATCGAAATCCATGGACTTACTCTTTCGTAACGCCGTTCTACGGTCTGCAAGGCTTTCTAGTCACTCGAGGTCCTTAGGTACTTGAAGCTACTTCGAAAATGCTTCACCGCTGAGGCCTGCAGGACACATTGCGAAAATTTTCGGCGTTGAGTAACATGAGTTTACTGTGCCGCACGCCTCGTAGCGAATCTCTACTCAGTATCTGGATTTCGAATCCTATAGCCTCGGTGGGTGCCATGTCTTGCTGACAGGATCCAATCTGTTCACAGATCCATTCTGCTTCTCAAGGCAAGGGCTTTCCCATCATCCTTCATAGTATACGATTGTCATACGAGGCTTCACCTGTGGTACGCTGACAATCGTATAGGCTATTCAGCTACTCAATGTTGTCCCAGAGAGACCGCCGAGACCCGAGAGACTTCACCTTCTGTAACTCATTTAATCCCATGTCACTCATTTAACAGCTGATAAGATGTGACCAAATGGCGCATATTATAACCTGACCAAAAGGCCAGGTTTCGCTCCATGTCGCAATAAGCGCGGGCAAATTTCACGCAGGCAGGGAAGGTAGAAGGAAGGAGCCTTATGGATCAGCAGCCTGCTTGTAGGGGATTGAGACAAGGCAACAACAAGGCAGCGTATCTGCACGACCATCTACGCCAATAATTGCATGTCTAGATTAAGCAGGTCTTCCATCGAGTAAGTCATAATGTCCAATTTTCGACCGCATGTCTCACTAATAGATACTCTATAAGTAACCTACATAACACTTTCCACTAGTAATTGTATTACCCCGCAATCAATGCGCAATGCACAATGCGCGAACCACATACTTATATACATGCTCAGTACACTAGAGTCGGATAGATACCTGATCTAGGGTCGATGAATGACCACATCAGACGAACTGGTTGGCGTCTATAGGTTTCACCGTTCCGCATTTTCTTCATCAATTACCCGCCTGGTTGGCTCGCAGTTTTCAGGCATATGCGACGATGCGAAAGCTCCGGAAAGGGACCCTGAAGGGCATAGGTTGCTTAAATGCTACTAGTATTACTCCAACACCGAAAAAACAATGCACACGGCAGCCTGCAGATGATATGCGACCTTAAACAGGCTATGGCAATGACTTGGTATCCCGGGGCTAATTTCGTTGCCCTCTTTTCTTCTTCTGGTCTGGGCCTCGTGCCCGCACCTACATGCTCTTATCACGCAATTGAGTCTAGTCCCCACGTTCCTATTGGATACATCTGTTGGTCTCCATGTGCCCTTGGACGCCATTCCATCTACCCATTCATTCATCCATCCATCCATCCATCACTCGTCATGCATCCTTCGGACAATCGAGCGATAGGTAGAGTGGCACCCTTTTCCTCGCCAAAAGGGGTTTCAAGACCTTTCGACTCGCGAGATATGTCTGCTGACAACATAATTATAAAAAGGTGCGTGAGACGCCCCCATCATCATCATCGTGGTCATCAAGTCCAGTGCCATGTCGATGTCTCGTGTCATTACAAATTATTATATTACGTCGTTATGTTCGGTCAGTCTTTCCTTTATGCATTAGTTTCGGTAAGCAAATCATACACCAAGTCAACACTCTAGGGTATAGCCCTCTTCATTGACCTGCGCAAAGCAATTATTTTAGTGTCGTAGCATGAGGAAATGGCTCGTAGCCCCTAGCAACATGCAGGTCGACTATTGCAAGTACTTACTATGGAGCGAATGCTTGCGTGCCACGCTGGGTGGCCATCCCCATTCAGCAAATTTGGAGAGCGGTTGGATGCGTCGCAGTGCGTATATGCACATCCTGCCTTGTAACTCGCGATTTATATGTATTCAGCATTCTTGCTAAGGGTTCGTGACCACAGGTAAGGATCCTCGGTAATTTGAAAACGTATGAGTAAGACCGCCGTTTCGAACCAGTTCTCTGCTCCTTGGGTTAGGTTTATTTTCTCGTTGCCCCATTGATCATCACCGAGCTGCAAGATTCAGCAGTAATTGTGTGGAATCTCGGGTAAGCAGCTATCTACAAGTCGCAAGACTCCCCTTACCTGGTATGGTGGGCCATGGGTAATACTACCGTCCCGATCAGTTAGGGGTCATGGCTCAGCTACAGCACGCCACTTACATCGCTAAGACAATATATGCGACACAATCTCTCGAGATCCCCATAGACTAGCATGAGAGTTTGCCTCGTTCCACCTAGAAAATTATGCGCAGGGAAACTGGAACTAATTGACATAAAAAGATAATTACGTGCCTTGGAAAAAGCTTCTCCAAATACAAGTCACCACACCACCCCCACCCCCTATCTTGTGCAAAAGCCATCTGACCTACCACCTTCTGGCCCTACCCCCTGCTAAAAGATGACGATTTCTTTCGACACACAACTTGTTTGCCTTGATGAATAATATCCTGTTTTCCATTCACACAGAGTAAAAAGCTCTTACGTCCGCGACGATCTCACATTTCAGTTATCGTGATAATGACGAGTTGTAGTGAGCGTAACGCCTCCGAGGCTTCGTCACTCCCATGTGGCTGAGTATGTTTCACTTATTCACGGGTCATCGGCAACTCCCTTCATTTGTGTCTGATTTGCAAAAGGCGTCTGGGATGAATTGGAGAACATGCGTCTTCTTCGCTAGGCAGCTAGATTCCTCTAGGTTGCCTTTCTGCGGCTGACGGGAAATCGAAGACCGGAATGCAAGCACCAGCTGAACACCCACCCACCTCCATCACCTGAAAGCCGACGTGAGGAGGTCACCGTATTGACCGAAGTGCACACAGCCTTACCAATACTGTCCCCCGGTTAGCTAAAGCTGACGTAGGAGTCTTCGGCGTTGCGACTGAATCATCTTGATCTGCTCCTTGGCTTCTATTGCCGAACTTGGGCATTAACGTAGTAGTATAGAAAAATTGAAGAACTTAGTCGTACGAGTTTCATGGCCCATGACAAATGAGTGAACTGTGTTGAAACTGTGTTCATCATGGTGTAGTATCTCCCACAGTTAGTTGTTGAATATATTTGTGCACAGATATTCTGCATACCAGCATTTAAGTTTCGCACAAGCGGAGAACATAGAAAGTGTGTTTTCTCGTCTGCATTCTTTGCTATTGTCGCAACTTGCCAATTGATGTATTTCCAATTGATGTAGTTGATGGGGCCTCATCGACATCCATTGCATCTCCTGCTGGTCCGACACCGGGACCGTCGGATATGTTCATCATGTCGGCATCTTTAGATATTTCATCAATCTCCTTCTCATACTGAGGGAACACGCCGAATTGATTTGTCTCTTCGTCGTATGTTAGCCCTTTCCCGGATTGAGCGATCTTGCAACCAAGCCAAAGTATTCTGTCCTTTCTAACATCGGTCATCGAAGCTGTCTCAAAATACTTCTCATCATCGTCGATCTTGTCGTTGGCGAACCAGTCAGACGGGTAGTATTGATCGACGAAGACGAGACCCTGGAGCGCGAAATCTTCCGGCAGAGGACGTGTTGGACCCCAGCGCCCCCTGGGGAAAGCATCGCTGCGAAGGCGGTCCAAGTCGCCGTATTCATTATCGTAATATTCGCAAGAAACAAGCAGTCTGTTGAGCATCAAGGAAAGTGATTTCCACGGGAAAAGATGCTCGACATGCTGCAACGCGTTAGGAAGACGAGTGAGGTAGAACATGAACACCAGAACTACATGAGTATACGGGAACACGTTCGGGTCATCCCACCGCGGGAAGACAACCTCATGCGTTCCCATTGCAAGATAGAGGGCGTCTTCGAAATCCGGGGACGGTGATAGAATTTCAGTTCCAGTTCCAGGTATCATACCGTGATCCTGTTTCTCATCGCTTTGATTGCGAATTGCTCTCATGACCACGTTCTCCTCCTTCCCATATGACAAAAGGGCACAGCAATTCGCGATAGCAATGTAGTATCCCGCCTCCATCCAGCGCTTTGCAACTCGACTAATGTGAACATCTAACGCCCCCAAAAATTCACTGGCAACTGGGCGGAAGTTATCTGACTGCTTATGGCTGAATAAGATACCGTGAGTCTTAACAAATGCCATATCAATGGGGATAAGACGGTTGTGTTGATAATTACCCGCCCCGAGAATCGGGTCAAATAGAGTCATGATAGACTCTTTAGCCGAGGCGAAGGGTATAGGGACACAGAGTGACTTTGAATAGTAGAAGAGTTGCTGGAGCGCATTAGGTCGTGCCAAAATGGCGAGGTGGTGGTAGAGGCGTCCCGTAGTAGGGGCCTTATCAGATGCCTTCGAATACCAATGTCGGGAAACTGATGTCCAAACTTCTCTGTCTCTTATATCCTCATCCTCGATTGCCATCCTATGTAGGAGAAAGTTAGACCAGAAAATATATGGACTCATGAGAATTACCTATATCTTCCCAAGTCACCGAGGCATTCGATCCATGTATCTTCGAAGGCCGGAACAGTCTCATATAAAAGAGCCATCATCGAGTATGCCAAGTAAATGAATGTTAACATATGTTCAAGAGACCCCGGCAGACGATGACGTAACAACTCGAGAAAGCTATGTATACCGTGCCGCCACATTCGTGCCGGCATAGCATACTTTGAAGCCAACCGTTTTAGAGCTTGACTCGCAGAAGGATGCTGAGACGCTAAAAAGAAGTCGTGATGCTCGTGCAAGAGAGTACGATGCAGAGCTATCAGTGCTTGCCATTGTTCGTTATTAAGTTTAGTATCAGTTTGACTAGATTGAGCATTATCAACCTCAATGCATTTTGACTCGACCATCATAAGCCCAGCATAAATTCCCTTGACCTCGGCCACCAGCTGTTCCTGGCTGATGGGTCGGGTCTCAGGTTGCTTAATAAGTCGCAGTATTTCAGTATCTTCCTCTAAGGGCTCCACTCTCTTAGGTGCCACTGAGGTTTTAGAGGTCTTAGATGAGTTTGTTTTTGTCTTATAAGGTGATGATGAAGGGTCTTCTTCTGGATCCCAAAGCTTGCCTTGTTGAGGACCCCTGCGAAGAAAGTCAGGGTCGGAGGGGCCAGTATTTTGCTGACGAGCCCGAGACCGTCTTTGCGGACTAGTTGACTTGGCCCTGTTTTGTTTTATTGGAGAGCTAGGACCACCTCCTGGGTCTCTTGTAGATAGAGGGTTAACTGCAGGCGTTCTTAAAAATGTGCACGTATTAGCCATATATGATAATCTTACAGGGTGCGAAGTCAGTACATACCGGCCTTTTTTTACATCGCGTATGAGAGCACCAATATCTTTCCCTTGAATATAATCACGGTGCTTCGACTGAAAATGATCGCGTATCCTATCATCAATGGCAGGGAATGCGTCATCACAGTCTACTAATGGACATGAAACCCGCGAAGCCTGCCGCAGGTGGGAGATATAGGAGGTAGTAATCGGTGGTTCCTTAGACTGCGGCATTGTCCCTCAAAAAATTGAAAAATGGTCTAAAAAGGTGGGAAAAAATAAGAAAAGATAGGCAAGTCCGTGTAAGTGGCAATTCTGCCAGAAAAAATGACGGTTACGGCGTCCAGGAGGGAGAAAGACGTGATAGCCGCGAGCATATATGTTTGCACCAGTAGGCAACAATGCAGTGGCTAAAAACATACGTATGTAACGTAAAAATCCCCGACTGCGGTCAGGTGGCAAGAGGGATAGGTTTCCCCCAACGTTGAGATAGACTGCGTTTAGGCAGAGGGTCCCGGAATAACTATAAGTCTGCTTGTTGCGGCCTCCTCAGTCTGCGGCGACGAGTCTGTCTATCAGCATTTAACCGTCAGAAGGAAGTAGGGTGGGAGGTGGCTTGATAAGCATACAGGAGACGAGAGAATGAGTGTCTTTTGCAAGGCGCGCGCAGTAACGAATAGAGGAATAGACCAGTAGATGGCAAGCCCACATCGCAAACAGACTGACAGCGTCTAGTGTCGAAGGTCGAGTGATGCGGTTCGGATTGTGAGAGTGTGTAGCCTACACGCAACGAGACAAGAGTTCACGGGGTCCCAATGACCAGCAATAGAGACAAGACACATGTGAAGAACAAAGTAAGAGTTCCTTATATTCAACTCGTAAGAATGCTTGTAAGAATGGCAGAAATCGCCGCGACCCAAGGCAAACTGGAGCCTTAGGTAATGTAATGTTCGGTCAGGTACAGCGCAAGACACCTACTTACCAGAGTACATGGTTAACTTGGCCCCTTGGTTTCATTAGCTCCCTAGGTACCTAGTAGCGTCATATCTATCTACATCTAGGTACCTCAGCGTAGTATACCTAGGTATGTAGCATGGATCCACCCGGTCCATAAGAAGTACACATGTACACTAGAAGCGTAAGGCAACCACGAGCCGCAAAGTGGGGTAGGGCGAACCAGTTCGCCCTATTCCACTATTCCTTGCTCTATGAATTTCCCAAGCTCTCCCTGGCCCCCCCCCCCTTCGAGACAAAGCAAACGCTAGAAGCAAGCAAAGCAATTGACATCAGAACAACCAATGCCCCTTGCTACATGTCAGTTCTCCCTGTCTACAACCAAGATGTTATAGCCACATCATCCGGTATGTCAAGGTTCCGCTCGATACCAATCGAACAAACAAACGCCAGGGCGGCCCGAAACAAACCACATCGCTCGACAGTTTATCCCAGCCGCCAACCTGTTGGTCTGCGATTTGGGACACGGTGAGTCTACATAACTCTCTCCCTGCGCCCATGACATATCGCATATCGATTTCACGTCATGCTCGAGCCGACTGAATCCACAGCTCATAAGACAACATGTCAAAACACCCGAAGATGCACTTGAGCCGACCGATGAATGAACAAGAGGTTGGGTCCACCACAGCATGACCCCAGGCAAACGACATCAATCCCCAAAACAGCGACGCCGAGGATAAACCCCATACGAATACCGTGATAGGGCTGGAGGGCTTCGAATGGCCATGTATGAGTCCTAGGTAGGGATCCGGATATTTTCACATTGCCATCTAGGCAGAGAGTAGAACGAAGGGATGCAGCCTGCGGGAAGGCTCCTCACCGAAGAGGTTAAATTATACCCAGTAGTCGGAGGACCGGGTCTAGTATAGCATCACTGTGTACGTAGTAAGTTGCAGGTTTGCGGTTTTCACGCCGGACGGACAGGAAACACAGGCCAATAAGTACCTCTATTTGCCATGAGGCTCTGGCTGGAGACTCCCTCCAAGTAGGTATTGAACTAGGGTGGGGGCCAACCTTGCTTTACTAAGTAGGTGCAGCGATATTTGGTTGAGTGCTGTAAGCAATATGAATGCAGGTGATAATGCCGGGCACACGGTGCTATTACAGGCGCCTATTACGGTGCCCTCCCCATGCGGAATCTGATTGGCTGGTACCGGTCATTGGGTGTGCCAATCCTCTACCAGTACCTACCCTTACTCACTGAGTACTTACTTAGTATACTTACCTAAGATGACAATAACTTGATGACGTCACTTTTTTTTTTTGCGGAGCTATGCACCTCCGAAGATCCCACCCGAATGTTCCGAGACAGACGCTGGATCTCTCACCCTGCACGAGGGTAGGTAAGTCTTCGATGATTTATAATGTCAACTGCTGCTGTCTCGTCAAGACTGACCATGCAGTCAGTCAACTTCTACTTACTATAGTAATATCATTGCATTCTCCGGCTTCTCCGTCCAGAAATGAGGGCCTTTGAAGTGAGGTTTCATACGTAGTAGTATCATAATTTCCGCGGCCAAACCCTCGGCGCCCATTGACCCTGTTGAGGGATATAATATAGTATATATTACATTTATATTTTAAATATCTTTATGTATTACTACTATTGCCGATTTTCCGAATACGGGCGGCCGGAGATTCTTTCCTCCAGCAACGCCAAGTCGACACGCCAATATCGGCCTTTGGGTTGAGTGCAATTTTTGGTGGCGTGAGCGTAACCGAACGACATCTTGGGCAACCAACACATCCCACCAATGCCGCCAAACCTCGAGGTACAGATGAGCCGTTTGTAAGGCAATTTCTGCTCAGCGTTGGCCGGTCGGTGTTGTCGCTGACCGCTTGCCCATAAAGACCGAAGCATCATCGTTCCACCATGGAAGCGTACAGTCGCGGGCGGGCGCACTCGGAACAGAAAGTCTAAGCGAAAAATGTCTGAAATGTCTTAAGAGCGTATACTGTACGTGAGGACACTGAGAATAACATTGCATTATAGACAATGGGGACTACTGAGTATGTATCACGTTATCAACTGCCGCCGTACTTCTCATCGGACCTCGCCGACGAAGGGATCAATAGACCGAAGGCTCGCAGTGCAGTACAGCACAGCACAGCACAGCACAGCACAGCCTATGTCACGGACTTCCTGAATGCCAATCTTTTCGGTGGCAATTGCCCCCTAATTGTTTTATCTTCTACACAGGTAAAAAAGTCGGTGGCCTCGATGATCCCCTCGGGCTTGTTGATGTTCTCTGGGCAAATTCCCGCTTGTTACACTACACCTAAATTCGATTCTGAGTTAACTTTATGCTGATGTTGATCTCGGACACGTCTCCTGGTTCCTCTCATGGTACAAATCAAGGTAACTTCAGGCTGTTCGTGGCGAGACCTCGTGCTCTAGGCATCAGCATCAATGGTGGCACGACCTCGTTACCATAAGCGATTGCGAACATTCTCTTTAATCTGTTCAACCTAAATAGGCTGGATATCGATTATCGTCCTTGTCCTTCCAATATATCGGCTCTGGCTAGTTTGTTGACAAACAACAGGTGAGAATATCCGAATTAGCAAGATACTCGCTCGCCTCTTCACCAGGGTCACCGCTTGTGATCGATTATATAAAAAACTCACCGCTTTTATAATGACTCACGGATTTCGCCACAAACGAGGGATATCAACCCCACGAATATAATGAGTATATCCCATCTCACATGCATCGTCGATTGGGTTCATCCCCAGTGTTTCGATTCGATGATTCCCAATGATGGCCACTCAACCCACCGCCTTTCGAGGCAACCCGTTCAAGGCATGAGACTTACTAATATCTTCAGTGAATAAATTATGACTGTCACGAGGCCGTAGCATTTGTCCAATCAAATTCTCATATCGGCTTCCACCCCCAGCCCCGGCCACGTTGCTATCTTCTTGATGTATTTCTTTTCTCGTGTCGCATGTCTACTTAGTAATACCCCTGAACGCCATCGTAGTCTTTTAGAATGTGTCGTTGGATGACACCCACGATCATGAGACCAGCTGATGCTATATAACTACCTGACATATTCGTCGCATCGAGTGACATTGGTGATGGAAAGATTTCGACAGCTGAGGCAAGGCAACAAGAGGATTACGTCCCATTTGAATTGCGATTGGCAGGATAATGTTGATCAATATCAGGGTTTCATTGACACTTTTTACTATGTAGATACCGTGGACATATGCGTCTAGTGGCTTGTTCATGGGTGCATGAATCTATGTATCTACATCACAGCCCTGTCAGTAGCTTGAACCTAATCCTGGGAGGCAAGAGCTGTTTCAGAAATAAATTATTCATTTTTTCCGGCTCACCCTCCTTTTCATACAGCCTTATCACTGGATACATCTTCTGGGCCTGAGGAAACTAAAATCGATGTTAAAATTAAGTTATCTCGGCCCACTGGCATCAATCAGGTAAGGCTTACGAGCATATATAAACTTCATATCAAGGATAAACAGTTGTGTGTCGCTTCACTTTGAGTGCCACTATTGATTAAGGCATCCATTTCTGTAGGCTCAGAGCCAAGTACAGCAAAAGCGGTGAAAATGTGCGAGACATGAGACCAACGAGGGTATGCTACGTTGTGATTACCCATATTGAGACCACCTTCATAATATTGATGTTTGGCATCTTATTTTAAAGCGGACATTCATCCCTTGCTTAGGAAATAATAGCTGAGTGTTGCAAAATTAATCGTTATCCTCTTCTACTAAGTACCCAATGCCGTTTCGAGTTGGGAGCCCGTGAAGAAGAGCCCCTTTATGCCCTTGCCCCCATCTCCCTTCCTTCCTTACAATTTAAAAGGGTGCCAGGTCCAGAGTAGATAAAATGGTGGCGGAAGGGAATGGGTATCTTCCATGTCCAGCTTAACATAGTACGCCAATGAGTTCCTTGGTCATGTTTCTATTTTCCGTAGTTGTATAAGATTTACCCGCATCATGCACTCCAGAGGAAACCTAGAGTTGGAATGGTGACGGTGAGACAGACGAGAAAGCCTGCCACATCTAACAAAATAGCATACCAGTCTTTCCGAACGTTGTTGCCCCAGACCACTGCCAATTGGGCGATGTTGATGAAAAGTGAATATCAACGTGTTTTTTTTTTTTTTTCATGCAGCTAGTGAGGCAGCTGCAACAGGTCTTTCGTGATGTAGAGCCCAGACTATTACAAATCTGAGGTAGGCTCCGAGACAACCATCGGTTACTATCATCCGAGCCTAAGTATGTTTGCCTACATAGTGACCCAAGGCAGATTTCCTCATGTGGAAGGGCAGGATGACTACAAAGTAGATACAATGCGCTACTTGAACGCCCTGGGTTTGAAACGACGGGTAGTACTTTATTGTACAATTGCGTTGCTATTGGTGAGGAACCCTCAAATCTCCGGCCTTACATTTATCCCTTGGAGCAGATTTTGATGATGTACATGCTGTCGGGCATTTGTTTTGACCACCTTCGGCCAACAACATGTTGTTGTGAAAATTGCCTGGTATCCCTTACCTAGGTAAGGAAGATGCCGCCTCTATTTACCGATACAACGGTAAGGTTTGCCGGGATTACGACTAATGCTAACTATACGTTGCATATTTACAATATGCTCTAAAACTTGGAATGGTATGTCAAGGGATCCTTGGGTAGGTATTGCCTTGGGTAGTATTCTCGTACTTGGTTGGTATGTGGTCAAACACTCCACCAAATACGCTACGTAGGTTAGTAAAGTATTCATGCCCAATAGATTCTGGTAGTGTATCTATTAGTAGCCCAAACGAACTTTTGACCCGACCTAGCGAGCCAAGCGCGCTATAATCTATCGAGACCCAATAACAAAAGAAGCGATCGACTGGGTTAACAGGTTGTTGATTCCCCGCGAAGCCTGAACAAGGCAGCATCTTTCTCTACGCCCTAGTGCTTGGGGAAGGGTACCATGGCAAATAGATCAACAAAAGAAGGTCACCTTCCAAGCGGCCTGTTCGGCGATGTAAACACAAGTGAGGCTTCATGAGTTGGCACGGTCGTCCTCCCTGCAGCCATATCAGCCCGCCTACACTATACGATAATCGAATGCTATTTTATATTTGTTTATATGCAATCAGTAAATATGACTCTATCTGCCCGCCTTATGCTGATCAACGTTACATCTCGTCTCACAACCAAAAATGCACTAATCTAAGAAAATAATACCACAGTTACATCGCTCCCAATCTCCATGTGGACTAATCACTGGGGTGGACAAGAGACAACAGATAAATTCAGGCGCACCATTGCCGCGCGTCAGAAGCAGGCTAGGAGCATGAACTAATGCAATGTTGATATGGCTGGGAATCGCTGGAACGGCTCTTAGCTTCTAGAACGTGATAATCGAGCTGTGATAAGCTGTGTGGGTTACCATTGTGAAGTGACTAATCACTGCGCATTACTTGTGAAACTTGAGGAACGAAGCACGAAGCACAGCCATACCTTTGCTTTAAGCATGACTTTAACCTCTCAGATAGTTTTCAGGATAGAGCCTTGGCACCTATCCCTCACTTGATTTCTGGCGAGTCAACCACTTCGTTCACATGAGACATCATGAGAACGAAAACGATGTTTGTTGCCTCGACGCCATTCGATCATCGGAGTGCTGCCCGCTGCCTTGATATGCAAGAAACCGCGCGACACGATGGTATTACCAAATGAGCGCCCCTGCTAACGGCATGTCGTGCTTCCCTAACCAGCAACTACGGCCACACGGGAGCCATATGCGGCAATGATAAGTGAAGCGAGAGGCGGATGTCATTTTTCACAAACATATTCTAAGACATCTCGCCCGACAGACCTAACGACAAAGAGTTGCACTTGCTCGTCTTCCTATCATTTATTGGTCCCAGCCTATGAGGCAAGACGCAACCTTCTCATCCCTTTCCGCGTCATTATATGACAGGTCAGCCGAGTCTGGACAGAACATCAAATCACGCATCCTTCCTTATGGGTACATTGGATCACGGCAAGGCAGCACTCAATATTATGAGACACCAGACTGAGGAGTGAGCAAAGTGGGAGAGGGCGTCGCACGACGCCCGGTCGGGTTCAACTGTCCACCGAACAAAGAAATGAACTGGTTGATCGGATTTTCACATCGAAACAAGAGGCGTTGTCACGATCCCAAATCATTGGCATCCTGGACGCAGTCCAGAAGAGGGCTTGCAGGGCATCTCGGGCAAGGCATGAAAGTCGCCGCGCAAAGCAACATTCTATGTGAGGATGGAAAGAATATTGAATTCCTTTGAGAATGGTCGGTCGGATGCTTCGTTGCAATATACTTATGTAGGGTGCCCCTCCCATTCATGCCGCGCAAATGTGACAGATTTCTTTTGAGACGGGTCATGCGTTTCGGAAGTTCCCCGGATTCTCCAACTATTCGTTGATGGCGCTAAACCTTTCGTCGCCAATCCGTTACGGTCTGAGATCTCTCACCGGCCGGTGAGGTGTTGAATACACACTCAAAGATCCCAGCGTCCCCCCCGGCCCCCGCGGCGTATTGCAGCAAAAGTTTTCCGCATGCTTGCTTACACTATCTTACGGAATGAATACGGTGAGATCCCAGAGGAGCGGACAAGCTATGTCAGCGGTGACCGCTTATTATAACTTACCTATTCTAGTTGCTATCGCCGTGGCTGCCGCCGCAAATGTATCCCGGGGCTCACACCGAGGAGGGGCGATACGATCCTTTGGCGCCCACCCCGAAGCCGGCACATCCGCCTCTGCCAGCTGTTTTTCCATTGTGGGACGTTGAAACGCAAGCAAATGCATGCAAAGACAGAGCCAACGGGTGTTGTTAACCCCCCCGCCGCTCGGGTATTATCAGATGGGCACGCGCGTAACCTACCCAATTGGAACTTGTGACGTATTCCCGCCTTCAGGCAGCAGCTGATAAGTCACCACTAGAGAGGGTAGAAGAGGAGATTCAAGAAAAGGTTCAGTTGCCTTACAGCTAGTGTAGCTGCGTGGAGTGTACAATATTAGTAGAATTATCGGCATAGGCCAGACCTCGTCAGCAATGGGCTTGGGAGGGGCTGTGTTGGACCGTTGGATATGTTCGTTTCAAGCATGAGCCCCGTCTACCATTTGCTCACGCGGATCCCACATGGGGGTGATTTACACCCTACTAGTGTAGTGTAGTGTTGAGACGCTATGATATCTTAGGGGTCCAAGATACCCATGTCTCCAGAAATAGTATAACAACACGCGGTGACTATAAGTGGTGTAGTGGCTGCCCATTAATGCGTACGGGTCCGCCTAAAGATACCGTACTAGTTTACTGTCTGTGCTTTGCCGTAAAATTATTATTAGTAATGTCCTGACGTCTGTGTGTTAGGCAAACATTGGAGGATGCCTCTGGTACGCGGTACGGTCTTAGGGAACCCCGGCTCGGCACAGAGTATAGTGTAGGTAGTAGATTACTTTTAGTTGGGTACCTGTCTGGTCTTTGGGTGGTAATTCAATTAAATCTTCTTTTTTCCGCAGGGTGGGATTTACTCCCTATCATGTGATAGTGACGCAATCCAAATTAGTATCAACTTGGCGGTGGTGAAATTCATGTGGAAATGGGTTGCCAGTTTTTGATCTTCATCCTTGTGTTCATGGCATCGATATTGCGGCATAGAATCATTGAATAAAAGTATTAGCGCTTGAACGACTTGATGATGCATAAGGTCGTGCCCCGTCGATGTACTTCCCTTATAGCATAGCGTTTGTATTGATGATAGATAAGGTACCTAGGATAGAGCAATATAAAATTTAAGCGTCCTGCTATCCTTTCCGAATAGTCGTATAATACCTCCTTTCGACCATGAATTCTCGCTTTGATGTTCGAAAAGACTCATATATCGTATCAATTGGCAAGCACGACGTTCTCTAGTGTTAGAAAATGGTCAATCATACGTAGTATGTAGGGGTTATTAATCTTGTTCCATAAAGGTTCTGTACCCTCTTGGCGAGCCGCCCTAGGCTATAGATAGATTGCTTTGTTCGTGATACTGAGCTTCTGTTTGCTGTGAAGTACGGTAAAAAAAAAACCCCCCAATAACCCACAGACGTAGGACACGGCCTGTATTTAGTGAGGTGCTCGGTAACGCTTTGGATTTTCTAATTCAGGCATGTTGCTGAACACCACTGGGCTACTGGCTAAATACGACATGAACTGCATACTCTCCCCTGAGGAAAATTTGATATCTTCGTCGTTCACTATCGCTGACGCTCGGGGGGTTCTACAACATGCCGGATTTGCACGGCAGTAAACGGTGAATAAATTTATTGAGAATTGGTATGTGACAATAGCACCTAACCTTATTTCATAACTCCATTAACAGGCAGCTGATCATCCAGTTCACATACTTAGGAACGAAAAGTCTGAAGGCATCAATCATTGCTCAATAAGCTATCAGTTTCGCGGCGAACTTCAAAACGCCTAGAAGACGGACGAGGCTCCCGTAACCGTCAACGCACGATTTACGAGACGACTTTAAGTAGACCATCAATGGTCACGAGAGGTGCCTTGATGATAGGAATGCGCGACGATATTCAGATTACGGTGCGGAGCGTCACGCATACCCTTGTTATACGTGAGACATCATTCCGGGCTTCGGCCGTAGTTGAGGTTCGCTTCGTGTTATCGTGCGACTCGCTAATTTTGCTCATCTTAATGTTCGATAACATGCGATCTACATAGGTAAACGTATATTTACGTACCACGCTGAAATGCGTTGTGGTTGCTAAAGATAGCTGAACGGATCGAAGAAAATGGGATCGACGACACTAGCAACCTACATAATATCTTCAAGGAAACCAACGCATCCAATTGAATGAGAATATGTGTATTCATAAAGGCATCTTGGAGAGTTTAGGCGTCCCGTTGATTGATTTCTAGCATTCACCTTGGGTTGAGTTTCCTCCATCTGTTCATCATTCTCGTTACTCGACGAGATGTGAGATCTTTGTGAATAATATGATGCCGCATCAGACTTTCAACTCAATTATGTCAACGAAGACTCTCTATAGTTCGGACTTCAATGTCATGGACCACAGTCGGGTGACTTTTGCTTGAATGACAAATGTTGTTACGATCTCTCAACTGCGTTCACACTCAGCCGTTTATAGACGAAATTATCTCGGCACTCCAGCCAAACTAGTCGTATGTGTGTTGAGCTTCTTAAGACCTCCCCTAAGCTCGCCTCTTTAATGATGCTGCCCTCAAAATCTTCCTCGGAAAATGAAATCAAGAACAGATCACACAGAAGCGTATCATTTCTTGCGATTTCTACGCTCTAGTCATAATGCGACCGAGGAGTCCGTGATGCTAGTAGGCTCTTTGCTCGCCATGGAAACAAAACTATGTCGTTGAGATCTGGGTTGGTTTTGGCAGTCAGGGCAGGAAACCAGATGCATTACTATTTTACCTTAAACCTAGCTAGACATCTAGTCATCATAATTTCGCAACCTGGGAAACCGCAGAGCTCGGGCTTAAGAGATCTATATGAATTAAACTATGTTCTCCCGAACTTGTCAGTGCTTCATCCACTAAGAAGTTTAAATGTCCAGTGGAGCTACTCAAGTACTAGGTAGGTTCAGGCGGCGTAGTGCGGTTCAAGGGTTATCCGCGCTATGGATATCTATTGTGTTTGGTATTTTAGTGGCAATCATTCATTAATACATTCAATGGGTGATATTAGTAACAATTACGCTGCTCTTCACAAAAATTGGTTGACTCTATTGCAGATATCAGGTGCTGGTAATGGATCTGGAGTCTGGCATGATTACCGCTCGTAACCCGCATTCGCCCGGTCACACACGCAAGAGCTGACCGGGTGACTCACGACTTCAACTTCAACAACCCGGTGAGTGATCAATCAACTTCTTAGCGTCCAAAGACAAGAATTCTGTCTTTCTTTCCTTTCTCTGCCCGCCACATAGATTGTTTGGACTCGATACAGCCTTGCTCTTAACTTCGTTCGACCTAGAAGTTCGCGTGAAAACAGGAATCAAATCATGAAATCTGACAAACCGTTGCTAATAGACGGTTGTACCGGCGAAGGTGGCGGGCAGCTCGTTCGATTGGCCTGCGCACTTGCAGCCGTAACGTCGCGGTCAATACGGATTGTTAACGTCAGAGGAAATCGAGACCGGGGTACAGGTGAGCAAATCTGATTGGAAGTACGGGAAAAGCTACTGAGTAGATCACCTCTCGCTTAAGGTTTGAAATCACAGCACGTCTCGGCAATCGAATGGCTTGCCAAAGCTGCCGAGGCCGAGGTAGATGGGCTTGCGGTGGGGAGTCGCACGCTCGAATTCAGGCCTAGCGCGCCTCCGACGGCGTTGAAGGATCGGAAGATCGTCATAATGCCAGAGAGCCGTGGTGCCAGCGCGTTGCTCATTTTCCAAGCTGTCTTTCCATATCTCCTGTTCTCTGGTAACGAGACCGGCGATCCCGTTGAGCTTGAGATCCACGGCAGCACAAATCCTTCTTTCTCGCCATCCTATGAGTATCTTGACCAGATCCTATTGCCCACATTGCAGGAAAGATTCGGTATCGTGGTCGAGCGACAGTTGTTGAAGCGGGCGTGGACTATTGGGCCCTTAAGTCAGGGTACCATCCGGCTGAAATTTCAGCCGATACGTCCTGGTCAGGCCCTGAGATTGGTAAAGCCATGGAATAAAAAGCCTCAACCTGGTGATCTCGACAAGATGAAGCGGATCGATGTGAGCATCTTGGTCCCGTTCGCTATGCGTGAGTCAATGGAAAAGGCCATGGTTGAATACGTGGGTCGCGAATTCCCTGAAGTCGATATCAACTTCGTCCTCAACGAGGACAGCGGCCACAACGCGCGAATGTATGTACTCGCAGTCGCCCATTCAGAGTCCGGTTTACGATGGGGACGGGATTTCCTCTATGATCGGAGTTGGAAGAAGAAGCAGGTAACAACAATCGCTAAAGAAATAGCCAAGATGGTCACGAAACGCTTATGGGAACAGATTGTTGTTCATACTGCTGCCGTCGATGAGTACCTTCAGGATCAACTAGTAGTATTCCAGGCATTGGCAGAGGGGAAAACGACTTATTGGAGCCGAGCAACTGAAGAGTTGGATACTGGAGCCCAGCTAAGGCGGGCAGATGACATTGACGATGTGAACCATGATCTTGAGGAATCACACATCGGCAAGAAAATGAGAAGGGATAAAACACATGAACCTTTTGGGTTCGGTTCGACACACACGATAACAGCTAGATGGGTTGCGAGTGAGCTTCTGCCCACGGTTCAGTGGTTTAATAATGGCACTATTTGTGAAGGAGCTGGTATTTCTCCACAGCTTTGAATTTGTGTTGATTATCTATCTAGTCCAAGGATCAAGTATCGCTAGCCTATGTCACCCCTGAGGGTCTGAACGCGAAATTTCATCACCTATGCGATCCGGTATACACTAGCTTGGGTGAACATCCTGCCCTTATGCTAACCCTGATGTAGTGGACTTACTCATATACAACTTCGGCACCTTTGTGCATGCCACTCCCAACCCACATCCCCCGATTCACAGTGGCAGAGTACCTCGGATCGCCAGTTTCCATAGTCACCACGAGTCTGAAGCTCTACATCGAGGGATCAACCGTGTCCACCCTGGCGGGATCCTGGAGCCTCTCTAGTACGTCTTTGGGACCTATCCTGAACCCATGTGTGCGTATCTCGATGCTTCACGTAGTAAACTTAGTCCTTCCACAAAAAACTAAGTAACGTTTAAAATCTAAGATTCCGCTGGTCGTAAGGATCTTCTAGGGCTTGACTCACTAAGCAGGGTCCGCGTCATTGGTCTTGAGCAGGTACATGGTTTCCATTTTATCGGCACATATCTCCGGATCTACAATCTGAGAATCATGGCCCCCGGGCTTTCTCTATATCAGCCAGGAATCCCAGCCCAGCGTCTCATCAGGGAATAAGAATATTTTTCCCTGCGTTGAGATTTGGGATACTTACGAGAACAGTCCCAGAACCCCATACTACCGCCCAGGAGCCGCCCGAGAAAGAAATCTAGTTCCGCAGATCCCCCGACGGCACGATTCCGACTCCAACCTTGGGGTTTAGGTCAACCGACATCCGGAAGTCATATGTCAGCTTTGGGACGGGAAGAGCTAGCTCCGGATGAGGGAGCTGAGAATGATTAGTCCCCTGCTCTATCATTGTCACTTGTCTGAGGTTGAGGTATCATTGGTTAAGTATTTGCCGTGACCGCTATTCCTCGTATAGCTGTTGTTGACTTAGCAAATACTTTCCACTGTTCTATCCTTCACGCTTACATACTTGATTGCTTCGTCCCCGTTACAAAGCGGGGTACCTAGACCATTCCGCACTTCTCCAGACTGAGGCTCACCCGCCATCGTGTCGAAGTTGGGGATTCTCTGGATCTATTGATATTCCCCGCCTAAATTATAGCTGATTTTTCCCCCATTCTTTGAGAATAGTTTTTCCGTTATACGGCCTCCTAATGTCCCAAATTATCCTAGTCTAGATGTTTTGAGTTCAACTATGCCTCCTGCGCACATGCGAGAACGCGCGGCCCAAGCCCAGCCGAGGTAGGGCGGTGATCGACACCATCCGTACGTAGTACGCACAACGTGTCTCTTGAGATTATCACAGACATTTTTCTTGTTTGGCTAGTTTACCACCAATGGAATAGTGCACGGTATTTCCCACTGTTTCGCAGTGTGACCCTGACAAATAGTACGGTTTCGTTTCAGTATGCCGTGGATTAATAGTCGTTGTTATACCCTGCCAACTGAACCTTTGACGTCTTGGGAGTCAAGGATTAAGGGTAGCTTAGTCTCAGCAAGTGAGCACCAACAGTTTTGAAGTCCCGGTAAAAGAGGACCTCTGTGCTAAAAGTGCGTATATTTCTTAGAATACGTATGCCTAATTCCGCTAGTACTTTAATACAGAGCCGGTCATGAGCAAGGGCGGTGCAAGCGAGGCATAGCCAACATGACTTATTAAAATATATACTGGCCAGCTACCACCAATCATAACGGGGTATTCTTATAATTCGTAAAAAGGCAGTCAGCTGATAGGAAGACGCAGCTAGTAAGATGCAGGGGAAGCCAGAATAGTGGGAATGAAAAAAAGATCGAAGGCCGTCGAAGCGGCATCATGGGTCCTCGTGGTGAACCCTGTCCAGACCACTCGCCTAATATCGTGACTGGGGTCCTTGTGCATCTGCCAACGCGCTTTGCAAATCTGAAAGGGTCTCCAATAAATATCCTTGGTGCCCTTGGCACGGTACCCGTCAGGTACTGGCGGGTCTAGAGCTCAACCGTACTATGCGAGCTATGTAGACATCGTCTTCTACTTCTGAATACTGGGTCATCTGTTTGCCGAAGTGGTTACCACGATCGAGTGATGAAACTAGGAGAATCACCTAATGGAACTAGTTTCATGAGAACTACTGATGTCATGGCTTCTTAAGATAGACCTAAGAAGAGCGCAAATACGTTTCCTAAAGCATACTATGGCTGCTCTTTTGAATGACGGGAACATCATGCAGTCTTTCTGGAAACACCGTTTGACGTAAAACTATATATATCTGACATATTAAGAAAGAACGTCACCCAATTGCAGAAGACGATATTTCATACAACTAGGCATAATATAGTGCAATAAGAATCTATGCCCCATGCCCCTAGAGTAAGTAATTTGTTAAGGAGTTGACAGCTCGTGGGCTATGGACTGCCACGACACGATTGTATCATGCAGACTGGGAGACATCTTGACGATAAGTCATTGGCTCAACTGACACTCTTATCATCCTGATAGCCTCAAAATTTTGCGTGCCAACACTCGAACCCAAACAAGTAGGTTGAGTCCCAACAACAGGGCACTCTCCCAACAGGTGTTAGATTTTAATATATCAGTGCTAATCACATTGCAGCCTAAGAGCTGCTTGACGTCTGCCAGGGCCCCTGATCTCCTACGTCTAGAAAGCTAGTGAAATACAATTACATGGCGTATTGATCTGAGACGTAAGCTGCCTTTGTTCTTGCTGTCATCGACAAGGGTTTCTTATTTCCATGACCTAATTGCCCTAGTTACACGCTCAGGTACATATGCAGCGTCGCGTAGCGGGAGCGAGAGATCACAGTTATCTTACCAAAACTGTCCTTTCCCGGCTTCCTTCATCTCTTTCCAGAAAGGGGCGTTAGAGATTATCAATATCCCCAGTACAGGTCAGGGGGTAAATCCGTGCCAGGTATGAATCAGCAGAGCGTTACAGTGGTGGGCTGGCTGGCTGACGAACCAGACACGCTGTGATATGGCGGTGACTTGGAGGAAAACGTTAAAAAGAAATGCTATACGAGTTTTAGTCGTAAAAGGGTGTAAGGCAAAGAGCTTTGGCTATCTTCCTGAATTTGGTGAGAGCGACATAGAGAGTGTGCCATCACTGACGTAGGGTGCACCGTTGCAGAATAACGTCCTACACAATCTCAGGGACTAGCCATTATGGTGGTTGAGGGGTTTGATGATGTCTCTGAGAACCTTTGTCGTCCTGACCAGCCTGACATGCAGAGTTTCTGTGATGATGCAGCTTACATAAGGAAAGGAATGGAGGGGGCTGTTAGCCTTCATGTACCTAGATCAATTAAGAGGATTAGTACCTGATTTTAGATAGTACCTCTACGGTACGTAGTGCGCAATCGTGCAGAGAATCACGGTCATATAGGAGATCCGGATTAGGCCATAGGTGGCCGTGAGCTGCATCGATGGTGAAGCTCCTCTCTTCACTGGTGAAGACAAATGCTTACGCGCAATGTACTATGTAAGCGAAAAGACAACAACAAATAAGCGGAAAAACTGAGCAGATGGCTGAAAAATCTGACATCCACTTGACAAAGTAACCAATCGTAAGCGGGATAACTAACGCCGAGCTCACTGGGGTGACGATATTTGAGTCATTGCTGACGATGATTGGGGGTTTTGCTTCTCCTGATTGTCGGGTGAGATGATGGACCCTGCTGCATTGGATTGTGTGGACTGGCTAGAGGCCCGCTGCCTACAGTAAGGACAAGACGATGAGGAGCATATCACCATTTTGCTTGGGATTGCAACCCTCCTGCAGAGCCAGCTTACGACCAGCTGTAGTGTCGTATCCGGCGTCCTTGCAAATGTTGGTCAGCCTCGCCCCCCCTTTCTCTAGCGTTCTGGCAAGGCTATTCACGCCTTGTAAAACCCAACAAAGGTTGAATTTGCAGGCGCCACTGACATCAGCCGCTGTAATATTGCTGCTTTTGGAGCCCGCAAAAGCACGTAATACAACAACGAAGGGGCCGGGCCGCGGGATAGATCCGAAAGCGGAAGGGGAACATCCTGGGGAAGAGCAAATGGGGAGCTCCTGGTCAATTCGGTGACTCTGGGGAGGTATATTATTAACCAAGAAGTGGGTGTGCGTTACACATTGGAGTTCACCCGCAACGCATGTGCAGGCCATGTGTTCCTGCATGCCTCTTCGACATCCACAAAAAAGCATTCGGCATTTTCCGACATCCGACGGAAAAAAAAAAAAAAAAAAAAAAAAAAAAAAAAAAAAAAATAATGTTTTAATAATTAAAATAAAATTTGTTAGTTTGGGAGGGGGGTTGTTGAGGGG